>CAUYSK010042587.1:0-22408 GCA_963575035.1 Avahi laniger | reverse complement strand
ATATATATATTTTTAGTTGTCCAGATCATTTCTTTCTATTTTTTAGTAGAGACGGGGTCTTGCTCTTGCTCAGGCTGGTTTCGAACTCCTGAGCTCAAACAATCCACCCACCTCGGCCTCCCAGAGTGCTAGGATTACAGGTGTGAGCCACCACGCCTGGCCTGGTATTCACTTCTAGTTGGCGAAACTTTTTATGTTTTAGCCGGTCATGTTGGAGCATTGAAGACTTTTACTGTATATGATAAACAACTGACATTAAATGTTTTATTAATCATTGCTTCTACTAAATCAAACTTAGATTAGGAAATGATTACTTATGGGGTTGAGGAATGGACGGAATCTTGGTTGTTATCCTATCTGCTTGTCTTAACCACGGTCACTGGGATTCGGGGAACAGATGATATGGCATTCAATGAAATACTGTGGAATGTTGGTTGATATTGCATATCGTAAGTGAATTATTAATCAGTGGTTAAAAAAATACTGAATTGTCATTATGATTGTCAATAGGAGAAGAGATGGTCTCACCTAGAAAAAACTTTGAGTCAGAAAGGTCCAGGCAAGGTACATTCTTAATGATTGGGTCACTCATGATTCTATGTCTGCTTTTTGAGATACGAATTCAACTGTTTTTAGAAAGGAAAGTAATGAAAGTAATGTCTCAAACAGTTCTACTCCCTAGATCAGATGATATATATTATTTCCAATGAAGATTATTATATTTATTCACTGGTAGAGCACAGTCATTAGGAGGCTTGTAAACATGACTCCATGATCTTAACATCACTCAGAATCCAGTTGCATTGCCTTAGAGCCTAAACTGACAGTCACTACAGAATCCATTTTGATTTAGATTTTCTTCTTTGCTCCTTTAAGCCTTGAACTGAGAGTCCCGTTTCTGGATCATCGCTTTTCTTCCTATTATTTGTCTCTGCCACCAGAAATGAGAATGCCAAAGGTAGGTGAATCAACTCAAGGTAAAAAACTGGCTTTGCTCTCAGGTTATATGTTTAACTCTTACTGATGCTCGTTCTGTTTTCATGTCAGAATGGGATAGAAAAACATCTCCTGAGAGAGGCATTTGAGGACTCCAATCTGATACCCAAAGAGATTCTCTGGCGACCAAAAGAAGCCTTCAGTGACGGGATAACCTCAGTTAAGAATTCCTGGTTTAAGATTTTACAGGAATATGTTGAACATCAGGTATGATGTCTTTAAAAACATTTTTAGGATACGATAATTCGGATGCAGAGCTGTCAGCTGTTCATTTTGTATTTAGTTTGGATATTTTTTGTCTGTAGGAAAGATTCGTAGTCCCTATGAATAATACTTCTTTTATAATAATTATATAAGGATTAAGTAGCATGAAGGATTACAAAGTAGTATCTAGAATTGAGAGAGAGAGAGGAGACTTGCTAATCATCACTGACTTTCATTTAACACATTTTTTGGACACCTGCTGGGTGTCAGACATTACGCGGCACAACACTCAAAGCCACCAAGTATTAGAAATATGCATGTGAATGTTCTTTAAAATGTGGCACCTCATACCTGTAATCCCAGCACTTTGGGATACCAAGGCGTGAGGATCACTTGAGGCCAGGAGTTCAAGACCAGCCTGGGCAACATAGTGAGACCCCATATGTAAAAAGAAAAAAATTCACTGCAGCTACACATACATACTGTGGATATTTTAGCATTTTCTAAGCAATGGGTTATTGAAATGGTCTTGTACAATATGTAGCCATGCCTTATCTTAACTTTTTTTGTTTACTTTGTGAAATCAGATTAAATACAAGTATTTCCATGCCATTTAAAAAACTGTTTTTGCTCTTTTACTCTTATAGGTTGATGATACAATGATGGCAAATGCAGCCCAGAAATATCCCTTCAATACTCCTAAAACCAAGGAAGGCTATTATTACCGTCAAATCTTTGAACGTCACTACCCCGGCCGGGCTGACTGGCTGACCCATTACTGGATGCCCAAGTGGATCAGTGCCACGGACCCTTCTGCCCGCACGCTAACCCACTACAAGTCAGCTTCCAAGGCTTAGATAGATGCTCTCTAAGCTGTTGAGTGAAGGCAGATGTTTCTTCTTGTCGTGAAGGGTAGGGGACAGGGTGGATAGAGGACCAATGAGAGCTACCCAGGCTTACTTGGGTGTGAAAAAAATAAAACTCTAAGATCTAAAACATTGTTGCTGTAGTCATTTATATTCTTAGAGTCCCTTCATTAGAGGTAAGTAGAAATTGAGCCGCTTTTGCTGTATCGTGGTGAGGTTGGAGGATGAGCTAGGAAAAGGGAAAATTGTCTGATGTTTGCAAGAACTCACAGCACTCTCCTGGCAGAGCTGCTTTAGAAGACATTTGAGTCTTGTGCCCATGTGGCCTCCTTCCGGTCCTTGCCTCATCATGGTGTGGTCCTCTCATGCCCTCCCTGTCTTAGTCCTGGCTAGGCAGACCCTGGAGACTTCAGTCTGTTGTAGGAGTTCATGACAGCTCTACTTTGTAAGATAGTAATTCATTTTTTCTTTTTTATGTTGAGCCAACATCTCTTCTGGAGACTATTGTTCTAGAGCAGGGGTCCAACTTTTTTATAAAGGGCCAGACAGCAAATATTTTAGGCTTCGCAGACCTCTGTTGGAGCTGTTCAGCTTTGCCTTCATACTGCAGAAGTTGTTACATAGACAATATATGAACAAATGGGCATGTTCTATTAAAACTTCATAAAAGCAGGCAGTGGGCTAGATGTGGTTCATGGGCTGTGGTTTGTTGATCCCTGTTCTAGAGGAACAACCTGAGCTAAGCGTTTCTGGTAAAAGGAATTCTAAACCTAGTTGAAAAAGGAAGTATCATAAGAAACATTCAAAAAACAAGTAGAAATTTTCATTTGAATGCTCATTGCTTGTTTAGGAACAACATTTTGGAAATACATTATAAAGGTGAATTTAACTTTTAGAAACTTTTGAAAAGGGAACTGCTGGTGTACAGGTAAATATAAGAATGACTGAGGGGCTGGGCATGGTGGCCTGCACCTGTAATCTCAGCTACTTGGGAGGCTGAGGCAGGAGGATCATTGAGGCCAGGAGTCGGAGGCTGCAGTGAGCTATCATCGGGCTACTGCACTCCAGCCTGGGCAATAAGAGTGAGACTGTCTCTTAAAAAACAAGAGAGTCATTTAAAAAAGAATACTTGATGGGAAGAGTGAATAGGCAGGAATTTAGGTGGCAAGTGGGAAGACATTTGTTTGAGGCTAGCTGTAGGCCTTGACCTATAGTTTGAAAATATCTCCAGGACACTGAGAAAATGTCATTAATATTAGATAACTTTTAATGATTATCTTGTGTTTGTAGGTACTTGAATTGCATAAACCCAGCATGGTTTGATTCTAGGCATGTCTGTTCTGGTAAAGCCTCAGCCAGTCAAGCTAAGTGGCATCAGGAATGCTTGGGAAACTTGGCTGGTAATGATTACACAATGTGCATAGCAAAGCTAAGGGACGGCATAAACGTCAAACGGCCAGTTCTCCAGGATGTGGGGTTTGGCTCTAGATTTTTAACTTCAGTGACTTGGATCTGGCATATTTAGTTACTACCCAGACGTTTGATAGTAGAGATCTGTAGTTAAGCCAATTTTATAGCAGCAAACTGTAGGTCGATTACAATGGCGACAACTTACTGGATTTCAAGCCACACACCAAAGGTTCTTGGCACATGGTATAAAGTTAACCTTTTTTCTTATTTTGCAACTTAAGTAGAAGGTTTGAAGAAATGATAGCCACTAGGTTCATGTACACATGACTCAACAGCTTACATATTGGCCAAGCCTGTTTCCTCGGCCATTCTGATACTGGTACTTCAATGCCAGGGAGGTATGTGTTCCCTAATCCACACGGCACTGCTAACAACGAACAATTCAGGCCTTTCGTGCATAAGCTGAAAGATTACTAGCTGGTATCCTGTCATTTCAGTCTGATGTGAGCACCTTTGTGAATGACCTGTCCGGTAGAGGTTTATTTCACTTTATCTTAATATCTGTTCTAAAAACTTACCATATAGTTTGACAGACTGATATATTAACAAAAAAAAAGTAAAATCCACCTAAAATCGTACCACTGCTTTTAAACAGTTTTAACATTTCCTCGAAGATCTCTTGCACATAAAGGCACAATTGTACACATATAGGTAGTTTATCTTGGCCAACATAAGGCCTCAAAGCTTCTTAAGCCCTTTACAAGGAAAATATAAAAAGGAATTAATCCTGAGCCTCTGATAGCCCAGCCTCAAAAGCATTAAGCCTCACATTTTGCGGGAAACTTTTACTTGTATCAGATTATTCATGATCATCTTGTGGAGGCCACAGAGTCAGAGCATGCTCCTTAATTCCTACTCGGGGTTGCCTTGGTTTGGTCTGGCTGTGATAAGGGTCCTTGCAGTGGGCCCCCGTGGAAGGGCAAAGCCGCCAGGAGGAAACAGAATGGAAGCTGGGCAGCCAGGCAGGGCCAGATGGTGCTAGACTGAGCAGTGGCAAAGTCAGTACCAACCACATGCTTGTCAACTGTTCTAAGTACTTCATTGTTCTTGTCAACTGTTCTAAGTACTTCATTAACTCATGCAGGCTTAGATGAGGAATCGCGGCAGATTTTATTTCCTAAAAGTGGCCACAGCAGTACATCTGCTCCTATGTGCTCTTCCAAGCAGTCTGTTTCACCTCTCCTTGTGCCTGGGCAGGACCTGGAAATTGCCTTGACTAGTACAATACAGTGGATGTGATGCTGGGTGGACTTCTGAGACTGGGTCACAAAAGGTGATGTGGCTTCTGCTTTCTCTCTTGATGCATGTTTCGAGGAAGCCTGTGTGTAAGACTTTGGGCTGACAGCCCCAGCGAAGGTCTCAGGCAGCAGTCAGCATCGACCACCAGGGAGTAAACCTCCAGGCGATCGCAGCTGCTGGTCTCCGAGTCTCCCACCCGAGGCCCCAGGTGTGGGGAGTAGGGATGAGCCATCCCTGCCATGCTCTGTCCAAGTTCCTCACTCACAAGCCTGTGCGCCTAATAAGTGGTTGCTTGACACTATTAAGTTTTGGGGTGGTTTCTTACACAGGCATAGTGACTGGAACATGTTAACACCATTACCTACCCCTGTTTTACACAGGTTACGTAATACAGGTTACATAGGTTGCCCAAAGTCATTTAGCTAACTCGTAGGTGATGGGGCCCCAAGTTAGATAGGTTGGCTCCAGAGCCTCTGGGTTGTTCTTTCCTGACTGTTCTCGCACTGTCAGCATGAAACGACAGCCTAGGTCTCTGCTGTGAATTGAAAGACTAAGGACAAGGGCTTCCTCTCAGATTTGCTGGGAGCAAGAAGTTGTGGCAAGTACAGGGTGTCTCCCAGAGACCACAGTGATGCTAATGGCACAGGCTAGGTGATGTTGGGAAAACGATCTCTGAGTTTCAGTGTATTACCACAACAAAAGTTTTTTGTTCAAGCTTTATGCCCATCTTGGCCTGTGGGGGCTCTGCCCATTGCTGGGGGTGTTATGAGAACTCCGGGACGCAGACTGATGCAGGCACGATCTGGAGACATACTTCCATCATCAGCAAGGCAGGGGATGAAGAAAGTGGTGAATCATTCACTGAAACCTACAGCTTCCACTCGGAAGTGACTCGTCGCTTTTGTTCACATTCCATACAGGTCATGTGGCCACACCTAACTCCAAGGGGGCATGTACCAGAAAGGAAAACGAAATACTTGGAGAACAGCACTAATGACTTCCCAAATCCACTCTTCAGTAACCAAACATTGAGTTCACTCTTTCCCACGCAAGAAATACATTCACCCCCCTCTCAAAGGTTACAGCTCAAGAATCCCATTCTGTCATGGCCTCAGCCCAGGGTTTAGGAGCTCGGGGTGATGTACTTACATGGAAGTCTGTTTCAGGTCTGGAGATGTCAGTTCTTCATGATCTAAGAAGAAAAATGATCTGCTTCTCATCTGTCCAATACATAATTCAGCAGGAATAGAATAACTGCAGCAATAACATCAAAACATTCAAAAAGAATAGAACAGGAGGTATACAGCAAACCCTAGTCAGTGACAATTTTGACATTCAGTCATTCGAGGGCCTCCATCTCCAGCAGAAAATTGCCCTTCAAGGGTCACGAGCAGCCAAGACATCAGTGTGTCGGCAGGAGGAGGCAGGAGTGAAAGAACTAGGGGAATTGGTCCCTGAGCACAGGTGAGGAATGGAGTGGGAACACTTTGAAGGGGGAGAGGGCTGATTTCCAGCAATAAAGCTAACTTGGCTCATGCCATCGTAATTTTGGTTATCCAGATTAAGCGTTAGCATGAATCGATCACCCTGAGTGCCAAGGACTGCTCTAAAAGCTGTAATTAGTCTTCACAGCAGCCCTGTGAGGTATGTCCTATTGAGCTCATGCACATTTTATGGACGAGGAAAGTGCCCTACAGAGGTATTATGTTGCATGCCCGAGGTCACATAGCTAACGGGAGTTGGATACTTGATCTTGGATTTCAGGGTTTTAGAGACTTTATGGTTAACCCCTATTCTGTTATCTTTCAAAGGGATAGAATATAGCACATATATGCATGGAAAAATATAATTCTACAATCTTTCTCTAATTCTATATTGTTAATGGAGTGTATATTTTAAGGGTAGCTTGTAAGTCATTTAGCAAATCTACAAATTTAAGCATAATTTCTTTTTAATTTTAAAATTTTGTAATGAACACACACACACACACACACACACACACACAACCACTCATGTGATTTAGATCTGTGATTCAGATCTCTGCTTTTACCCAATTTCAGGCCCTACCTTTCTAGTAAACAGAAGCCTAGAAATTAATTCATAGTTTTCTTTGCAACTTGGAGAATTTTTAATAATACTAGGGAAAATAGCCATGCTTACAAGTTGTTGGTGTATTTTAGAAATTGGTGTGGCTGTATAAAACATTTATTTAACATCAGAGGGCTAATAACATAAAACATAATACCACAAGGTGGCAGCCACGGCATGTTTTTCTCTTTAGGCAATTTTACGTGTTTCTCAAAGGTTGGAGAAACATTTTATGCTAAATTGAGAAGATGACATGTTCATTTCATAGAATAAATCCCGTCACGGAAGTTCCACAGTTTGCTATTGATAAATAGTGAGCAGTTTTGACTTGCTACCAGCATGTGATTGTTGTATAGGCCAGTGTGAAACTTTTTCTGAACTTCTTATCTCCCTCTCCTCTGATCCACCACCCTAAACACATCTGCACATCGTGTTCCTTCTAAAAGTGAGATCCTTTATACTCTGGAAGGTAGAAAAGATGTGGACAACCTCAAATTTGTTTTTATTTGCTTTTTGAATGTGGCAAAAAATCTATGTAAACTCTCATTTTCTTAATCACTCAATAACCCTGACTTAGTTTATTCAAATGTAGGTAAGAGATAAAACCTGCATTGAGCAGTCTATTTACACATAATACCAGCTAAGATGTTCCGGGGACTCACTGTGCACCTAACACTGGTCTAAGACGACAGTCAGTCTCTATGACAACCCTGGGAGGTGCTCGCTGTTGTTGCCATTCCTATTTTATGGTTGAAGAAAGGAATGTACAAGCAGCCTCAACACTGAAAGAGAAGATGATCAACCTGTGGACAGTGGGATTGTCCACGCCTTATAATGGACACCACAGCAAAGAGTTCTCTATTAGCAAGGCAGTTTTCCTATGTGGACAGATGACCCAGAGGGCCTTGGTGAGCCCCATGGCAATTACCGTGACCCTGTGTAAGAAGGGCCTTCTGTAATTCCTACCAGTGAAGCCGTAACCACTATTAACTTTATATTTTATAGAGTTGAACTTTCAGACCATGGTTTCAGTGGAAATGCTGAATTTATGGAACAGGAGGGGCAGGGAAGCACCCAGTGTGTGTGTTGGTCTATTTCAGGGAGTGAGAGAAACGCAGTTGGAAACAATGATTTATTATTGGATAAAGTGGCAGGGTTTCTGTAGCTAAGCATCAGTTGACCAGACCAAACCACTATGAACTACTGGCTTGGGATCTTTGCTAAAACACACTGACCTTGGCATTACATCCAACCTATTACATTCTCCTGTGAGCAAGCCACGTTCTGCTGTATTTGGCTCCAGGGTTATCTAGGGTGTGTGACTCCCAAATGGCCACAAGGTGGGGCAAGACGATATTCTGCTAACTGTTCCACAAGCTTTTTTGAGGAATTTTTCAGTCCATTTTAACATCTAAATCCTGTGCATGTGTTAGTTTTTGTGGTCATAGATTAAAACCAAAACCCCAGGTAATGACCTCGCAAACATCTTTGTCATGTTGTGTCATGCGATATGTAATGCCACAGACCTTGGATTGCGTTTCAAAGCCAGCTTCCTTCCATCAGCCTGGCGTTAGGGCACCATGCTTGGTGCTCTTGCCTCTCTGAGACTTGCCTTGGCTGGCGAGGTGGGGGAGGGTGAGCTCCCCAACTCAGATCCCCAGCTAAGGCAGGGAGTGAGAGAAAGTGGGTGGGCGAATGTGAGTTCTGCTTTGGGATCCATGTGGACCGTGCGATGTGTAAGGTCATACACTGTCCCCCAGCCAGGCTTTACACACCCGGTTGCTGAGAGGGGCCAGGCAGGGGTACAGGGAGGGCCTCCCTGTGGCCAGTGGCAAAGCCAGCCCAGGCACAGGCCACTCCTCAGATCCCACTCTTCAACCGTGTGGCAACACTGGTGTTCTTCTTTGTAAGAGAATCCAGAAATCCAGATTTTTATGAAACATCTCCCAATTTTTAAATATTGATTAAAGTGTTTAAGAATTTTCAGGCCAAATGAAACATGTCCTGTGTGCTAACATTAATCTCTATTAATTAATCTGCATATAATTCGTATAAAATAACTCAACGCATACATCAGTAGTCCTCCCCTGACTTCCTACTATAAAGGTCAGCATGTTGTTGACCATAAGAAGGAATTTTTATGTGGCTTTATTTCACTCATTCGTTCAGTCATCCCGTCAACAAGCCCGTGTTGAGTGCCTTCTCCTGCCAAGCATTGCATGACTCGGGAGAATAAAGGTTGTACATGTAGGGAAGGAAACAAAACCCTTTCCTTACCTATCCTAGGTTCATGGCCGAGGCCCTTGTAACAAAAAACAGATTACCAAGAGAAAAGCATACAAATTTATTTAATGTATTTTATGTGACATGAGGGACCTCATAAGAAATGAAGCCCCGAAGAAATGGTGAAACCTGTGTACTTTCATGTCAGGCCTGGTGAGGCGTGTGGGCAGCTGTGGGGAAATGTTACAGGACACAGGGATGATCTAATGGCAACAGGCTGGGGAAATCGTTCAGATTCCTCTCTGTGATCCTGCATCTTCAGAGACAGGGATGCTCCTTTCCTCTGGGTCTAGGGAGGGCACCTCTCACAGGAGGGTCTCAGGACATGCTTCAGAGAAAGGTCAGAAAATCCTGGGTTTTAGGATCTGGCTTCAAGGAAGAAGGGCGGGAGGAGGATCAGAGAGACATTCTTGCTTCCGCCGTTTTTCAGTGCGCTAAAGTGTTACGTTTTGGGATAGCATGTCCTGGATCCCATAATGTGCATGTGCCCTGTCACCTGTAGGTGTCTTAGTTCTCATCTCTAATTATACATTTTCAATTCCCAGTGATCACACACCACAGTGCTTTAGCTGTAAACGTGGTACGGAGCTTAATTTGGAATCATGGGACTAACAGGCTCTTACATAAAGATGTCGATTGTTGTACTTACCATTTTGTGTGCATTCGAAAGACATCTACTGTGTCTCTATTTTGCAGAAACAGACATAAAGACTTTTTTATTCTGTAGAACAACTGACTAAAGCAAAACAAATAGGTTAATCTCATTCTCACGTCCATTCCTATTTGTCTCTAGAATTAAAACCTCATCAGATGGTACAGTTTTAAATGTGACAATGACAAAAATGTCAGCACTTCAGACTCATGTCTAACTGCTGGGGCACCTCCACATGTCCTCTGCTGTCATCACAAACTTTGCTGCCCAACGCAGATCTCACATTCCCCCCAGCCTACTTTCTTTTGTGTTCCGATCTCAGTTGGGGAGACCATCTTCCCACACTACCAGCCAAGGTGAGGCACAGAGTTAGGAAGGAGCATCAGGCGTGGCGTACTTCAACGTCAGGATGATGGAAGAAAGCTGGCTTCATAAGGCAACCTAAGGTCTGAGAAAGACATAATGTGACCTCTGACCATACTGACTTCCGGTCACACACAAATCACTCATATTTTTCAATTACGATGATGTATTTGTCAAGGTAGCAGAACAGAATATATTTTATTTAGTAGTTGTGTTTGCTTGATTTATAGCTTTTGATCATTTAGCTATATGGTATGTGGGACTCCATTTGTACTCTTGCCCCAGGCCCCACAAATGTTAGTAAGGTCAAAGTGATGCTGGCCGTGTAGGTGACAATTTCCTACTTGGACCCTGTGGCACTATGGATGGGAGATTCATGCTTGTTGGGAGACATATCTTTTCTTTTTCAGATTCTAAGGGATAATCAGAGAAAAAGAAAAGCAGACCACAAGAGGAATAGGATTACCTGCACAGCCTTCCTCTCTGCTCCCTCTGAGGTTCAAAGGCTTCCCACCCTCCTCTGCTTAGTGGCAGAAATGAGCAGAGGAGTGAGGATGGCTGGGAGCCTGTGTAAATGTGTGTGACCCAAGAGAAGTTGGGGACTTGCTTACTTCTGAGGGAAGAGCGTCAGTTTAGCAAAATGGGGTCATTGGAAGGGGGGACTGGATATAAAAGACCTGGAGATAGCAGGGAGAAAAGAGTAACATGGGGCAGAGAAAGCAGGTGCAAACAGGATGCTTTTCAGTGGCTTAGGGAATGTCCTTGCGGCCTCACCCAGAATGTGGAGTGAAGTTAGTGCCTTCTTAAATTGTGAGGAATGAGAGAGAGAGAGAGAGAGAGATTATGCGCGTGGGGCATTTGATTTTTCACCCCCATCTCTTGCATCTGTATTGCTTAGGTTTCATCACTGGAAACCCTGGTAAAGAGCTGCTTGAACCTCGTGTGTGTTTCTTAGGCAAGATGCCCATCAGTGGAAGAAATGGAGTACCTGCAACCTCTGCTCCCACCCTCCTCAAGAGCAGGCTTTAGAAACTCATCCCAGCAAACAGTGACAGATCCACATCACCGGTCTAAAGGTAAGAATCCTACTGGGATCGTGCGTCTAGAATAGAGAGCTGACTAACCTTCCTCTCTGCCTCCATGGTCCCCACCGCATTGCATGTTGTCTAAGGCAGGGTGCGAGGTGATCTATTGAAATGCAGGGAAAATCGAACTTCTATTTTTAATTTTTCCCTTTAAAATTTTTATTTGTGTACGTCATTTATGAAATGTATGTCATGTGAGTACATTAGTAATTAAACATATCTATATTTTGTGCTCTTAATTATACTGGTGGTGTGGACAAGCAAACATTTGAAGATCACGGTCCTTGAGGACAGAGTTCACAGTCCCCTCACACAGCCCACAAAAAGTCCTGGCATGCTTGGCTTCATGCATCTCTCTCCAGCTCATAACTCACCGTGCTTTGCCTTGCATGTCTAAGCAGTTCCAAACTGCCTGCGGTCCTGGCGCACATCAAGAAATGAGGAAAGCAGAGAATAGAACAGGAGTATGAATGGCATCACAAAGTTAGCCCACCTTTAGGGGACAAGCCAGGATTCTGCATGCTCGTAGGTCAGCCCTTGGCTGTGGATGTCCTTGTAGGAAGGCAAAGCCTGCCAGGAACTCTGGGGCAAGGAGGCTCCCAGCAGCTGGGGGCAATTCTCTGGAGAAGGCTGCAGCTGTGAGCTCTTGGCGCCCAGTATTCACAGCAGCTGGGAACCTGCCGCACCAACCTGCTAAAGGGTTTGGGGTGGACGAAGCCCCAACAGCATTACTACCTTTTGCCATGCTGATATTAATATATACGAATGTGTAACGATCCTGACAGAAATGATGATCATGTGAGAAAACTGCTGTTTTAGTCTCCATCACACTAATTGTAAGCTTGTAACTTTTGTAGTCTTGTGTGCGTTTTTACCCTCTAAAAACCATTATATTTTTGGTTAGCTAGTCCTTCCAAAACCTGACCTTTTATTCCCTAAATACTTTAGTCTCTATGTCTTCCTTTGCAACTAGATAATTTCTTTTCACCTTTGAGACTTACTGCAGAAGCCAATTTCTCTGGGAAGCCTCCCCTGATGCTCTAAAGCTGGGATGATTTCCTGCTGCTCAGTCCTCATAAAACCTGACATATTTCAGTTATCATTACACTGGAGCAGTGTTGTAGAATTATTGCACTATGTGTCTGAGTCGGTCAGTGTATTCAGGAAGACAGAAGGCTCTCCATATTTCCTGGGCAGAACGGGCTTGTTATTAGGAATGAGGGCCTTACTTGGCTACCGGAAGAGCTGGGGAGTAATGAAGGCCAGGGAAGCTGAGGGAGAGGGCGGCTGACACTCAACGTCTCACTCTGAAGTTTTAACAGGGCAGGCTGTTCTCAGGAACTTGCCGGGGAACTGCTGCAAGTGTTGAGAATCTCTGAGAGGTCCCCCACCCTGTTTCAGGGTGCAGCAGTGACACAGGTTGGTTCTCAAGAGCTCACTGGGAAGCTGCTCTGAATCTCTGATTTGCTCAAGACGTGGGCTGTAACTGCCTCTAGAGAATACAGCTTCCCCTTCTCTTGTCTTCCAAATCCCCAGCGACGTCTATCAGCAGCCCCACCTCCCAGGGAAGGGGATTCTGGGAGAAGACCTTCAAAGAGATGGCGGTTCGCCCAGTGGACGATAGATAATCCAGCGCAGTATCGCACGGTAGATATCAAAAGACAAAACTTCAGCAAATTTAAACAATTAAATTGGTTTTTATTTTCACTTTTATGAGTCAGGTAGCATTTGTTCTAAAAATAGGGAGGTGCTCCTTTAGGCATGGGGGAACAGTAGATTTTTATAAGGTGGCTTGAGCAAGAACAAGGAAACAGCACGATTCGAAAAGCGGATTGGTTAACATCAGGCTACTTCAGGGTGCTTTCCTTGTAAGGGTTAAAGCAGAGGGGACTTCCTTATCATGCTGGTAAGACTGGCCTGTTTGGGGATTTGGTTATCATTTTCTCTCATGATTTCTCAAAAAGCCAGATAAACAGCTGAGATCCGGTTAGGTGATACTGAACTTTAGCAGGAGTTGACTCCATTTGGGTTTGGTCTGTTCGGGCCTATTTCAGGAGCTCAGTCCAAATAAATGGCCTCTTATAAATTTTACTTAACATAAATTATGAGCTTTTCACCAGTGGGGAAACCTGTCTCATTCATCTTTTATGTTCTCAGTGCCTAGTGCAGGTCCTGGAAAATAGAAGTGCTCACTAATGTTCATCAAATGACTGAATAAGTGAATGAGGGGAGGACAATGGGCTCCTGAAACCAGATAATTTTGATTATGGTGTAAACGCTGCTATGAGCGATCACTTGTCAATCTCTAGAAGGGCCTTGTGTTTGGTAATTTATGGTAGAGATGATGGCAATTCAGGATGGTATCTTTCCCACGCTGACCTGAACTGTCACATTTCTGAAATCTAAAATCCTGGGTAGGAAGGAACCTTTGCAATTCAGGGCACTGAAGCTGTTGAGGCATGTTAGGCCAGAGAGACAATTTCTATATTACTTCTTTTCAACTTTTTCTTAAGTTCTTTCCAGTGCCCAGGAACCATGTGTACATTAAGTAAACTGTCACTAGGTGGCACTCTTGCTCGCCTTTTTGGAGCTGTAATAGAAATGTTACAACCCTTAAAGCAACTAAACTGCCCTCAAATTATAACATTGACCCAGCTGGTTGTGGTGGCATGAACCTACAGTCTCAGATACGTGAGAGCTTGAGACAGGAGAATAGTTTTGGGCCAGGAGGTATCTACATGTGCAGATTCAACCAACTACAGATCAAAAATATTTGGAAAAATTTTTAAAAATCCATACAACAATAGGAAATAATACAAATGGAAAAAACTACAGTATAACAGCTATTTGCATAGCATTTACATTGTATTAGGTATTATAAATAATCTAGAGATGATTTAAAGTCCATGGGAGAATGCATAGGTTATATGCAAATACTACACCATTTTATACCGGGAAATTGATCATCCTGGGATCTTGGTATCCTCTGGAGTCCTGGAACCAGTCCTCTGTGCATACAAAGGGACGACTGTGCTGTTTTGTAGCCTGCTTTGTATCTTGCTTCTTCCCCCGAATAATATCCTAAGAACATTTTTCCACGTCATTAGTTTTCAAAGGCATCATTTTAAATTCAGAATATTTTATTTTCTAGATATGCCATGGTTTATTTATCTAATTTTTCTATTCTTGAAAATGCAAGTTGTATCTACTTTTTTACTACAAAAAAATAATGATTCAATGAGCAATGTTGTAACCAAACATTTGCTCATAATCACAATTATATTCTTAGTCTAAATTCCCAAAGGTGGGGTTGATGGATTAAATAAGTTGCAAAATTATAAGGCTTTGATAGCCATGGCTAAGTTTCCTCCACAAGGGCTGTATTCATTTTTGTGTCTATTCTCTCACTTCTTTGAATACTCATCAACCCTGAGTATTTTCATTGAAATATACTTTTACTGCAGATAAACTATACAAAAATTATTTGCATTTCATTGTTTAAATTTATACTTCATTACTAATCAGGTTAATATATTTTCTTAAGTTATTAACCATTTTTCTTATTTTTTTAATTGCTTGCTGATTTCCTTAGTCCAGTTTTTTATTGGACATTGGATATTTTCTTATAGATGTGTAGGAATTCATTGTATGTTTAAGTTATTAACCCCTGCAATTATGTTTATAGTTTGTTATTTGTCTTATTTTTTATTGTGTTTTTTTGGTCATACAAAATTTAACATTTTATGCAATCAAAGCTTTTTTCTTTTAAAGTTTCTAAACTTAGATCCTCTATTAGGCATCATTTAGCAAGAGGTAGATGCAGGAATGAACATTTTTATGGCTCATTATAAATTATTCTCTAGAATTAACTCTTCTGTATATCTTTGGTTTAGAATTTTTCTAAAGAATGCTTTACCATACAATAACGAAATTACTTACTAAATCCTTCAAATCCTACTGGTAAACCTTACCAAAGGTTCTTAATTGGGACAGAGGGCAACCCTTTTTCCTAGGAGCCACTTTGAAATATATGGGAGCATTTTTGATTGTCTTATGACTGGAACAATCTACTGATACTTAGTGGGTAGGGTCCAGGAACGCTAAAGATCCTGCAATATACTGAAGGATGTTCCTCCTAAGTGACAATAGCAGCTCCTATTGAGAAGCACTGTTAGACTACCATCCAAGGACACCTTAAAAAAATACCATTTCTAAAACATTATGTCAAAACACGTTTCAAGTTGATATACAGTAGTATTTTTTCCATCCTGTATTTTTATATATGCAAACTTAATGGATTGGAACATATCAACCTTGTTTGCTTTAATAACATAACATAGGCTTGAGTTGAATGTGGACTCTAGACAGATAGTAAGCCTGTGACTGGTTTCAATTTGACTTATTAGGTAAGTTAAATTACTGATTTGCTCACAAAGAGTTGCAGAGGGAGTTGAATTAAATTAATTGGATTCGTCAACTGAGAGTAGTTATAGTCTTATTGATGCTCCAAGAAAAATTCTATAGGGGACACATCTATTTCCCATTTCATCATACTTTCCTTTCTATATTCTCTAGTAAAGATTGTGACCTCAGGGTTGCCAATCAACTGGCTTTGGTTGATATTATTTTCCTGATTGCTGTGGGTACTGCTTGTTCTAATGCAAGTGAGGAAGGCAGGAAATAACCAAGTCTGTTTTTATCTGTAAGTGCGTTCTTCCTTGAAAATATAATGATTTTTTTTCATTTAAAATTGCCTTTAATCAAACAACAAATTGGTATAAACCAGAGGCTTTTTGTTGCTTGTAGGTGTCAGTCATTATTAACTTGTCATTCTAAATATAAGGTGTTGGTTTTACCCAGGAGTTTTAAAGTGCTATATTAATAGCAGGATTTATTGTGTTCTGATAAAAATTAGTAAGATTCACAAGCCACTTTTGCAGGAGAGGGCTGAAACATGATGTCATTTAAAATATTCGTTAACTAGACGTGGAACACAAAAGACTTATTAAATTAAAATACTGTCCCTGATTATGCAAAATATTGAATAGTGATAGAAGAGCTTAAGAACAGGATTTTATTATTGTGGCCAAACTCAAGTAATGTGTCTTGAAAAATTAGATTTCAAAATATACTTAAAGTATGATAAACTTTGTTTTCTAAGTTTTAGCTCCAGAACAGGATGTAGCAGTAATGGTTGATTGTTCGAAGACACTGGCAAGATACACTCTGGAATGTAGACAACAAACAATGCAGTTCAAATGGAAGGAATCATCAGAAAGGTATTGGAAATCAAACTACAAACACCATCTTCCTCTTATGTAAGCTCTTGGGTAAGGGTCCAGTTCTAAAGTCATGAGGAAGATAGAGTGGAACTGCAGAAGTCTGGGAAGAGTATGCTGAAATGGTCCAGGAAAATGAATAGGAATTACATGAGGGTCAACTCAAAAGAGTCTTCATGACAACAATAAAAGGGGAGTAGGAATGAAATCAGTATCATGTTTTCATGGTCACTGGGCATTGCTTTACCTTTGAAAGGGGTTGATGTAGGGCATATAAAGGGCAGTACCACTTTCAGATGTGTACATTCACAGAGTCTGCATATCAAGAGTCTGTAGGAGACAAAAGCACAAGTATGTTGGAGGTGATACACCCAAATATGGTGTTTTCTAATAAGTTTCAAAAGGGAGAAAATGGAAGTTTTGGAGATGCATCCCTGGTCTTGTGAGGCTGAAGTAACTGAGTGAAGACAGCTCTGCCTTTCTACAAACCACCCCAGGTTGTGGATACAGACCACTTGAGCTGAAGGACTTGAAGGCAAACTTGGTGCTAGTGATTATGTTTCTATTTTTATCAGAATTACAAATCCAAAACATTGTGCTACTGAATCTCGACAACTCACGCACATATTGGATAGTCTTATTAGAGGTGTTCAGAGGAGGCTGGACAGATCTTGTTGGAGATGCCAGAGGAAATTTATGCATTAGATGTAGCCAGATTAGATTTGTGATTCTGTGATTTACTTTTCTGAAAGGACAGTTGAGAGAGGAGAATGAGGATCAAGATTATAAATAGAACGAACCGGAATATAAAATGTTTTAATTTAGCAGCAATGAAGCTGCCAACTCTCGTCCTTTCCTTTATTTCCTTTTCTCCAAATTAAAATTTCCTCACTTATTTATTCAGTAGATACTTATCAAGCTCCTTCTCTGAGCCACCATTACAGGCCAATAGTAGTCTCTCAATACTTGTTAAGTTAGTGGGTAAATTATGATAATTAGTAGTAAGACAAGGAAGATCAAACCGTAGTTTCCCTCCTCATGTGAGCAGAAAGGAAGTAATGAGGAAGAGAAGAATGAGTTGAAAAGATGGGATCTAGATCTGCTAAAGAGATAAGCATAATATAATGTGCTATATGTTTCTTAAGTACTGTTTTAACATCATCCCATAAATTTCAGAATGTTGTGCTTTCATTGTCACCTGTTGAAAATATTTGCTAATTTCTCTGTTGATTTCTTCTTTGACTTGTGGGTTTCGTAAAAGTGTGCTATTTAGTTTTCAAGTATTTTGGGATTTTCCAGAATTTCTTTCTTTTTTCTATTTCTTATTTTAATTCCATTGTGGTCAGAAAGCATACTTTGTATGATTTGGATTCTTTTAAATTTATTGAGTTTTTTTTTTTTGTATGACTACACAATGGGGCTCTTTGGATTTGGGTAGTCACTTAGTATATCATCAGGTGAAGTAAAACTAGCTGCTAGCTGCTGTAACGGACAACCCACAAATCTCAGTGCTTAACATAATAAACGTTTTTATATTTTTCATGTATTTTCCATTTGAGTGGTAGGCAACCTTTTCTCTAGTGGTACTCAGGCTCCATCATCGACTACATCCTCTTCATATTTCTGCACTGAAAATTCTTTCTTCGGCTGCCTAATGAGTGAAGAGAAAGAACATGGAAGAGATGATACAAGAAGTTCTAGGAGTCAATTCTGTAAGTGATTGAAATCACTTCTGCTCACTTTCCATTAGCTGGACCCCAATCACATGGCTCAACCTAGTAGTAGTTAGGTGTGCAGAAAATGGTTAGGGAGTTTCCAGGAAGAGAAAAAAACATGGATATTGAGTGCTGACATTCTCAGCTGTAGTAAGTTTAGAATTATTTGGAACTAGGCTGTTAGATAAAGACATATATGTCTTGATTTCTTAAAGTCTCTGAAGTTATTGGTTACTTTCTTCTCTAAATAAAACATCTTATGCTTTCTTCCTATAAAATTGCCAAAAATTGCAATAAAGTCCTTCTAGGATTACTGCTGGTCAGCAATCACTGTTCTTGGTTTTTGATGTCTCGTCTCTGCTACTGCAGGTTGTTCCAATTCGCTGTAAACACGAACACAGCTCCCTTTCTTCATTCTCTAAGACCACACTGACACAAGGTAGATAATGGGTGGAAGCAATTATTAGCAAAGCTCTAGACAGCCAATCAAGGGGAAATTCCAACATGGAAAGGAAAGAAACTTGATATTGCTGTTTCAAAGCTCCAGCAACCAAACCCTACCATAGAAGCTTCTCACTGGTCATTTCTCTCCAGATCTTAGGAGCTGACCTGTTGGCATGAATCTGGAGGCCATTGTAAGGCTATCCCCCATCTCCTAATTTCTTCTTTCTCTTCTCCAAAGCTCTTCCCTAAACAAACAAGCAAACCAAACAAACAAACAACTTTTTTTCAGCAGCTAGAAGAAATCAGCAAAATGCGTACTTAAAATAAAAAAACCTATTGACCAACCAACCAACCAAACAACAAAATCTGTAGGAAATAGCTTTTCTGCCAAAAGGAAACATCTTTTACCTAATTAAGGTGAATAATTTCAACTTCTTTAAGACTCAATATTTCCCTTGCAAAGTAGTCTTTTGTCTCTGCTTTGTCTGTCCAAAAAGCCTTTAAAAAATTTCCCCCAGTATATCTTAGTGTTAGTTAAAGCCTCAACAATTGAAATCTCAGATATTAAAGAATGTTTATTTATTTAAAATTGAGGGTAACTATAGCAGTGTGACATCTGTAATTATCAGTGATTTGATAAAGTATGTAAATTACATGACCATAGTGAGATTTCTGGTAATTATTTTAATGGCTAAATAAATAAAAATATTTAACAAAATGGAAACATAAAAAAAAAAATTTCCCCAAATAACAGTTTTCTCCCTGAAGTACTCTCTTGCTTCCTAGAAAAACTACTTTTTAATCCCCTTATTTATTTTTTTGTTTGATTCCCTCTGGCATTTTTTCTCCTTATACCAGTGGTATATTCTAATAAAGCTTTGTAACTTTTAGGAAATTGTTTAAAAAGTGAAAGGAAAGCTAAGCTTTCAAAGAATCATTAGGAAAATAGAGCAGGCATTCTCAACCTTGTCTGCACATTAGCAAAACCTTGGAAACTTCTAAAAATCTTGGTCCTCAGACCACACACCAGACCAATTAGATTAGAATGAGGGAGGGGAGAGGAGCTAGATACCAGTACGTTTTTGAAAGTTTTTCATGATTCCAGTGTGCAGCCAAGATTGAAAGCTACTGGATTAGAGAGAGATCCAGCCTCAATTTAAAGGAGTTAACTTTTAGATTATGGTTAAATTGCAACAAGATATATGTGTTTTCAAAAGTAGAGAGCTAGGTGTACCTTTAGAACCATTTCTCTTGGGAAATAGCCTACAATTCTCTTGGATTATCACTGTTTGAAGATACTAACGCCGAGATATGATGTATTGGCTTCAATGTGGAATTAGATTGCTGTTTTTTTCACAAGCAATAGTATCAACCATGGTAATAACTTGGCTATCAAATTTGTATATTTCAAACCTGGAAGTGACTCTCCTTATCAGCTGAATTTTATCTAGGAATAAGTAAAACATTTCACAATAAATATAATTTAAAGTAAAGGAAATTTGACTAAATATTTCCTGGCTAAGATTATTGGACAGCTGGTAAAGCCTTCAGAATTAGTGACATGAAGGAAATGCAAGAATGATTACTTTACATATATCCTACACTCTTGACCCACCTACTGTATAACTCTACATGATCTGAATAAATGAATTGCAACATTAATTTTCTGGGCCCAGAGTTATCTTCCTCAAATAGTGAAAATTATCTGAATTCCGCATTTTCCGTAATTCAATAGATATTTATAAAGGAATTAGAGAATTTTCTATGCATATACAAAATGTACAGATTAGTGTCTTCAAGATGTCTTTCTTATCCTAAAAGTACTTCCAACTCCTGCCAATTAGAGGTTGATTAAGTGGCTACCTTCCTTCTCCTGTTCCCATTCGTATCATTCCATATCTGTCTGGGTGTCAATACATTTCAGTCTTTTCAATCAGAAACTTTTAAGTCATCTTTGACTTTTTACTGTGCTCCATTCCCAAACTTCAGGGTCATCAAAATAAATGATTTCTCACTTTGGAATATCTTTCAGATGTTTTATATCCTCTACACTTCAACTGCCACTTTTTGTAGAGTAGGCCTTTATTATTGAACTTCCAAGCTGGTGTCCCAGCTTCACAGACTTTCTCTCTCTTTAATTAACCCATTTTTCTGTGAATTTTACCTTCTTGGCCATCACATTCAACAAAACCACAAATTCTAAACTCCTTAGCCTGCTTCTTAAGGCCTTCATTAAACAGAATCCTCTCAGACTCTCCAACCTATTTCCTGATATTCTAGCACCCACATGTGCTGGCAATATAGATTTTGCAAAGGAATGTCTTTTTTTTTTTTTTAATTTTTTTTTATTTATTTCAGCATATTATGGGGGTACAGATGTTTCTGTTACATATGTTGCCCTTGCCCCCCCTCCCTCCCCAAGTCGGAGTTTCAATTATGTCCATCATTTGGGTGGTGCACATTGCACTCTTTGTGCATGCATATACCCCTCCTCTCCTCCCTCCTCCCCCTCTCTCCTCCCCCCGCCCAACGTCCAATAGATGTTATTCTTATATGTGCACTTATGTGTTGATCAGTTAATACCAATTGATGATGAGTACGTGGGGTGCTTGACTTTCCATTCTGGGGATACCTCACTTAGTAGAATGCAGTCATTTTACATAAATTTTAACTTAAAAAAACTTAAACCAACATAAGTTCATCTACACATTATGTCTTTGCCTTCCCCAAATGCAGGTTAAAGGCGTGCCCTTCCCTCCCTTTAGTGCTCCCCGTGTCCTTTAGTTGTAGATTCGCCCCCCATCCCCCTAATCCCTGGAGAGTATTTCTGCCATGTGATCACCCTAGTGTCTAAGTTGTGTTTTATCAGTGAAAAAGTTTTTTCTGTTTTTTTCTTCTAAAAGCTATGGTTGGTAAAAGGCTTTGGTTGCTTCTTTATCCTGGTTTTCCTTTTATTATGTCACTGTGACACAAAACAGTCTGACTAACCACAGGGAATCGAAATGATGAAAACAATTACAATTTTCTACATCTGCTAAGAAATATAGTCTTTGGCAGGCATTTGTACTAGGCACCCACTTTGGGGCAACAGAGAGTCTTCCTAAATCTGAAGACCTAAAAGAATGTTTTTCTGGACCACACTATACCCTGAATGAGAGCAAGCCCTCTGTCCTTGGGCCTGGTCCACCAGAGGACTCTATACAACACAAATCCACCAATAAAGTAGAACACCCTACCAAAATTTCATGGAATCCAATAAATAAACATATTGCATCAATTTGCATGCAGAGAAATTTCTCTCAGAATTGTATTTTAAGATTTTAAGATGCTAGTAGGACATAGAGAAGGATGACAAGCAGGTCATGAAAAATTGAATCCCAGAAAGTCTTTATAATTTCACAGGTCAGAAATATCTATCTGTTGGGTATAGGAAAAATGCATTAAAAGTTTACAAATGTTTGCAACACTTCATCTTAAATATAGAAGATTAAATTAAAGAATCTGAAAAAGGAAAAGTATAAAATGGCCACACAAGTTTGGTCTAAATGGTATATTTTTTTTTCTAATGGTTGAAAAGTAAGGTTTTCTTTTCATGCAGAAATAAAACACATAAAAGCTAAATTTAGTAATTCCCCAAATGTTCCCTGGAATAATGAGGAAATTCTTTATATATATATATATATATATATATATATACACACACACACACACACACACACACACA
>CAUYSK010042585.1:0-100763 GCA_963575035.1 Avahi laniger | reverse complement strand
TCCAAACAAATTGTTAAAAAAAGGCCTCAACTCATCCTTCTTAATGGCTGAGTAGTATTCCAGAGTATACATACATCACATTTTGTTAATCCACTCATGAATTGATGGACACTTGGGTTGATTCCACATCTTTGCAATTGTGAATTGTGCTGGAATAAACATTCAAGTGCAGATGTCTTTTTGATAAAATGGCTTCCTTTCCTTTGGATAAACACCCAGTAGTGGGATTGCTGACTCAAATGATAGTATATACTTTTAGTTCTTTGAGGAATCTCTATACTGTGTTCCAGTAGAGGTTGTACAAATTTGTAGTCCCATTAACAGTGGGAGTCTCTCTGCATTCATGCCAACATCTATTGTTTTTGGACTTTTTAATAAAAGCCATTATAACTGGGGTAAGGTGATACTTCATTATGGTTATAATTTGCATTTCCCTGATGATTAGTGACATTGAGCATTTTTTCATATGTTAATTGGCCATTTGTCTATCTTCTTTTGAAAAGCTTATGTTCATATTTATTGCCCACATTTTAAAGGCAGTATTTGTTTTTTCCTTGCTGATTTGCTTGAGTTCTTTGTGGATTCTGATTATTAGCTCTTTGTTGGATATATAGCTTGCAAATATTTTCTCCCATTCTGTAGACTGTCTATTTACTCTGTTGATTATTTCCTGAGCTATACAGAAGCTGTTTAATTTAATAAAGTCCCATTTATTTATTTTTATTGTTGCTCTCATTAACATTGGGGTCTTTTTCACAAATTCTTTGCTGAGACTGATATCTAGAAGAATTTTTCCAACATTTTCTTCTAGAATTCTTATGGTTTCATGCCTTATATTGAAGTCTTTTATCCATGTTGATTCAGTATTTGTGAGTGGTAAGAGGTATGGATCCTGTTTCATTCTTCCACATCTTACCATCCAATTTTCCCAGCACAATTTAATGAATAGGGCTTCTTTTCCTGAGTGTATATTGTTGACTACTTTGTCAAAGATCAGTTGTTTGTATGTGGATGGTTTTATATCTGGGATCTCTGTTTTGTCTGGGATCTCTGTTCTGTTCCATATCAGACTTCAAACTATATTACAAGGTGATAATAATCAAAATAGCATGTTATTGGCATAATTACTTCAATTTTTAAACTTCCTTTTACTAGATTATTTTTTCATATAAGTTGTATTCAATTTCTCAAGTATTGCTTCAGTTAATTTTATGGGGATTCAACATTCCAGGTTATACAATATAGATTTAAAAATATTCACCAGACTTTTTAGGCCAAAACATTCTAAAAGACTGTGATAAATCTTAGAAACTTTTGCTAACAGCATAATCTTGAATAAATCAATTAACGTCTCTGATTTAGTATGCTCACCTATAAGTTGGAGATGATATCAGCTCTGGGATGACAGTGGAAAAAAATGAGGAAAAATTTGACAAGAAGCATCAAGGATGGAACTTAGCAATTGCTGAATGTATGTTAATTCTCTTCCTTTTCCTTCCTGGGACAAAAACTATACAAGTTTACTTATTGGTGTCTTTCCATCTCCTACAGGATAAACTCCACAATTGCTAAAGCACACAAACTCTAGATAATATGTTTACCTTTCCAAAATCGTTTCTCACCACGCTGCCTCCAAAATGCACCTGATGTTATAAAAATGGGTAAGGCTATGTAGCTACATAAAATAGTATTTTAAAAAAATTATCTATACATTTTTTGTAAGGACAGATTGTATTTTGCCACTCAAAGTTTGCCTGAACTTAGAACCTCTCACCCTAGCCAATTGTCTAGAAAGTTATGTCTCTAAAGCTTTCCTTCCCACTTATTCCTTACAAGATCTTCACGTATTTTCATGGTACCCTTACTACAATTTGAAAACAACAAGCCAAAAAAAGCCAGTAGTATTTTCTTCACAGGCAATAGAGCTCAATTTAGTTTGAGGACAACAATTTTAAAATGTCAAATGACTATGCAGTAGGCTTACAAAATATCAGATGTAAGGTTAAGCAAGGCAATTAAAATATTTTATTACTAGTTTTCTTCACAGAAGAAAAGTAAAACTTAAATTATAAGATAAATATTTTAGCACATTTTCTTGAAAGTATGGTAATAAATTGATTATAAAAACTACCTCAATATTTTACTCTTTTTATATCCAAGTCTAATTTTCAAATCCCTCCATCAGCAAACAGACTGTGTTTCCTTGCAAGTAAATTTTCTTGAATATGGGCTAATCTTGTGCCTTGTGTGGAGGCACACAAGGTGTGAGGGTCAACTTCCCCTTTGCCCCAGAAGGTTCACTAAAAAATCAACTCACAATAAAGCAAATTAATAAGAGAAAGAGATTTATTTACTGTGTGCATGAGGAAAATCACAAAGTGATTACCAATATCCCGATGATATACAGAAATTTATATATCCTCATTTTAGAGGGGAAAGGGAGATGAGAAATATAGGTAATTCTGTTTAGGAGCAATAAATTATTACTAGGGAGGCTGAATAGTTCCTTGGGAGAATGATTGTCTAGGGGAAAACAGATTGACTTTTAAATGATTCTCTTGCCAATTAAATTAACCTAAGAGACAGGTATTATATTTAAAATGATTTGGAACAGGTCTGGTTGCATTCTTGATCTTCTTTCCTATAATATATTGAAATAACAGAGAGGGGAAAGATAATTAATTTTTCTTTTTATGGCTCTGGTTTTTTTTTAATTTAGAAAGAGGGAAAGCCCCTCACAAGGCCTGTTGATCTCTAAGGGCCTTTAATTCAAAATACTCTTTATACCAAGGAGTCATATTTTGTGGTGAAATAGTTCCTGAGTTGCTTTACTTTTTTTGGCCAGTAGAATATTTGTGAGGAATTTCAAGGATAGGCCTCAAAGGTCATGCATAGTGTGAGAATCTGGCCAGTGCCAATTGATCGAGTCCAAGAGAGCTTGCTGGAGGATGGAAGCTGATGTGAAGAAGAATCTAGCTGTCAAATTAAGGAAATCATAGACTAACCTAAGGATATTTGACATCCAAACACACAACACAGCCCTTCCAACTTTAGCAGGACTGCCTACCCAATACAATGTGAGTCACAAACACGAGTTAGCTCAGCCAAGATGAGAAGAGCAAACCGGGAAGTTCAAAAACTCATGTGCAGTAATAAATAAATATTGTTTTAAGCTGTTGCACTTTTCGGTGTCAACTATTTAACTTTGTATTCATTTTATTAATATTAAGCCAGATAGTATATTTAACAAAATTCAAAATATTATATTAAGAAAAGAGAAAAATGTGAAAATAAATAATACATATATTTACTTATACAGATCGATTTTAAATATTTTAGTTCTATGTATATTTGGAGTTGATTTTTTGTTATTTCACTAGATTTGAGGATACAGGCATTTTTCATTACATGGATGAATTGTATAATGCTGAGATCAGGGCTTTCAGCATACCCATCACCAGAGTAGTGTACATTGTACCCAATAGATAGATTTTTATCCATGAATCCCCACCCTTTTCCCCAACTTCTTAGTTTTCAATGTCCATTGCACCACTTTAGGACCATATACACCCCTTAGTTAGCTCACACTTATATGTGAGAACGTGTGGGATTTGTTTTTCCATTTCTCAGATATTTCGCTTAGGATAATGGTCTCTAGTTCCATCCAAGTTGCTGCAAATGACATTATTTCATTCCTTTTTATGGCTGAATAGTATTCCGTGATTCTTTATTATAATTTAAACTGCATTCTACTGTTCTTTATTATATTTTATACTATAATGCATTCAATTCACATTGAATATGAAAATAAATGTCTTAGCATTAATTGTAATTTATTCAAAAGGTATATATCGATTACTTGATCAGGGTAAATGCAGCCTACTCTATATAAGGAATGGAGGAGTCAAATATTAACTGTCCTGATATATTTTGTCAATAAAGCAATTTAGTCAGGACACGGAGCAAGTGTATGCTGTCCATCCTTTTGGTAGATGGGAATATCATTTTTTTTTTTTTCGGATTGCAATCAGGAAGTCCCATTTCCCACACACACAGAAAGAATGGACTAACAACATGCCCGTTTTCCATACCATCCTGTGGAAGTACACACCAGGCTATGACAGAGCACAGAGCACACTTCTTCAGGACATGATAGGCAGATTAAAAAAGACAGACACTGTTGCTGCTCCAAAAACTCTTCCTAGAACAGAAAAGCAAAGTAAGAACTTTGCAGTTTAAAGTGTGCAATGTAAGGAACAGAATATTCTTTAATAATAGTATTTATGAATACCCAATATTTAAATTAAACCTAAAACAAGTATATCTGAAAAGTTATAAAAATATAACTCCAGTGTAAAACTCATAGAACTCAATTGAAAGAACGTGGAGACTTTCAGAGAAAGATATAATGTACAGTAATACAAGAGTATTACTGTTTCAGCCATACTAACTTAAGGAACTCCAAAGAACATATTATTTATAGAAAATAATACTATTGATGGGACTATGGGAAAGTTATATTAGCATCCTACTGCATTGAATCTGTCATTTGTGGTAGTTATTCTTAAATTACCATGCTAGTGATATTATATTATATATTACACACACCTGATTTCAGAATATTGCGTGATTGTTTTGGTGTTTTTTAAAACTTTTATTGTTTTCTTAAAATTAAAAGTCAACTAAACCCTCCAGGTAAATTATAGATGTCTATACCAGTTGGACTCTATCTGACAGCAATTATCAAGAGCACACCTTAGGAAATATTATTTGACAAAGGCTGGTTTGTTTGTTTGTTTGTTTCTGTGTATGCAGTATCACATGTTACATAAATCAACTGCTAGCCAGTTGTGAAAAAAAAGTTAACAAGACACATTCCCCTGCAATGAGAAACTCAAAATCTGGCTTTGGACCTTCTACGTTGCTGGTTTCCCAGTTGAAAGTGGCATTTCAATCTGGAGAAAACTAAAATAGGAATCGTATTGAAAACAGCTAGCACTTTATAATATTCCCTATGCCCCAGGCTCAGGTTGAAATATTTTACCTCTGTAAGTTCATTTGATTATTATAACAAATCTAGGAATTATTGTAAAGCTTATTTTATAACAACTCTAAAGAGAGAGAGAGAGAGAAAAAGAGAGAGAGACACCTGAGTAATTGCCCATGGAGACCCAGATAGGAAGTAGATGACCTGGGATATGAAGCCACCAATCTGGTTCCAGTGATTATATTAATTAATGATTATATTAATTAATGATTATATTATAAAAACACCTTTATATTATACTATACACTGTGCTTTGTCCTAAGAACTAGAGTTCCAATATTGAAACCTTTAAGTTTTCAACTATCTTAATACAAAATGTTTACATATACACTATACAAATACATTAATTTATATAAAATATATTAATTAATATGAATAATATTCATTAACTGCTGCATCATTGTATTATAAAATATACACAAATTATAAAATTAAAAATGATTACATATAGATGAGGTAAGTAGTACTTTAAAATATGAAGCTATGCATGATGCTGTTATTAGCTAGAATCCCATGACAAGGAATACACTTAGGGCAATGTTTGTGGGTGTAAACAATATTTAATAAGTCTTTGACAATTGCAACTTTGGGCTTATTTTTGTGAGATCATATTGTCTTTTTAAAGTGTATATTAACAGCATACAGGCTGAGCTCATGAACAGTGTAAGCAAAATGTTAGCTTTGTTAATTCTGCAGACTCAACCTGCTACTCTTCTACAGCAATCATCTTAAGTGTCATCGATATTTTATAATGATAATTTCATTAAAACTGGATAATATAAACTTAAAAGCCCCTCAGTTGGGCACAGGTAAACCACAATACACAGAAACACAAATCAAACAAAAGGGTGAAGGTATTACTGTCAGTCCTTCTTTATGATAGAAACCTCACTCATCTCTCAGGATGCCTTTGATACTTTATGTGACAAATGCATCAACATCAATTTGTATATAATTTATTAAAAAGAAATAATTATACATTTTTTAAGTTGAGTGTTAATATAAACATAAAATGCAATATTTCCTTCCCATACCAATAGAAATAGACTGGGTAAACAGGATTTAATGCATTTAAATTTAGCATCAACCCTGAGGAGACAGTATAAAACCTACGATGACAACTGCTTCACACAGCAGAGAATAATTACAAGAAATTGAAAGGGAGGTAACTTCCCTTGTTAAAAATAAAGAAAAAAATTCCTGTATAATTTGACAAAGAAGTACTCAGGAAAAAATATCTGATTAAGGAAAGCAGATGATCATTGATCCAAACTGAGTACACTCCTCTCCATTCCATTTCTCTAAATTTTTTTGTATTTTCACTAGAACTGTTGATATTATCATAGCTTCTCCCAAGTTTGCATGGGCCATTGAGTTCCATTTATAATTTTAAGACAAGATCTCCAGTTTAAAATCCTCTTCATTTAAGACACCATGTAAGTTATAGAAAAAAGGAAAATAACTTACAAGAACAAAATCACTGGAAGATGATCCAGTAATGAGAAAACAATGTTTGACCTACATCAAAACACTGGCTTTGGGCCAACGTGGAGTAGTATTCCTTATTCTTCTCCAGAGTGAACAAACAAATAAAATTTTTATAAAATGTAAGAAATTAGTGATATGTCATGGAGATAGAGAATATAATGGTTACCAGAGGCTGGGAAGAATAATAGGGAGAGAGGTATAAAATGGGTATGGTTAATGGGTGCAAAAATATAGTTAGCTAGAATGAGCAATATCTAATGTTTGATAGCACAACATGGTGATATAGTCAACGATAAATTATTGGATATTTTGAAATAACTAAAAGAGTGGAATTAGAATGTTCCTTACACAAAGAAATGGTAAATGCTTGAGGCAATAGATACCCCAATTACCCTGATTTGATTATTACACATAGTATGCCTATATCAAAATATCACATGCACCCCATAAATATATATACCTATTAGTACCCATATTAATTAAAATTTTTTAAAAAACTTTTAAAACCCTGATTCCACAACAACAAACGTAAGGAAGAAGAAAGACATAATTCTGAAGCCAAGGTCTTAGACTAAAAAGGGAAAATTTAGAGAAAAAATTAAAAGAGAATTCAGGGGTGCCATAAATCAATATAAGATTTCTAAACATATTGCAGAGGTAGAAAGAGAAAGAAAGAATATAAAAAGGAGAAAGACAAACTAGATTCAAAATGATATCTAAGTCTAGACTAAGAATTAGGTGTTGAACATATTTGCTATGTATATTAAATTATAGATGAAAAACAATTGTTTTCTCTTTCTCTCATCAGCAGATGAGGTTTAATTCTTCTCCAGTTGATAAGCTGCCTTACCAATAGAATTTGGCTGACATGATATTCTGGAAATGCTTATACAAGGTGACAAAAAGCATTGCAGGTTCTTCCTGGCTTTCATAGTACACTTACTGTTGGAACTCAGCTGGAATGTTGGGAATCTAAATCTGTGCACGTCCATGGAGGGCTGTGCATAGAGAGAAACTAAAGCTTCCAAGTAACAGCTCCAGCTGAGTGCCGAACTTACAGCCAGCATCAACTTGACAGTCTTATCAGTAAACATACTTGGAAATACCAGCTCACGTGATCCACTCTAGCTTATTCTACATCACACATAAACAGGCTTGCCCTCTCTGCCCTGTCAGAATTCAGATTGATTTGAGAACAAAATAAATGAATATTATTAAAATAACCCTCTAAATTTTAGGATTGTTTGTAACACAGCAATAGATTACCAAAATAATGTGTGTTGGGATTCAATAGACTGATGTCCCAACTTTCTCAGAACTGAGAGTTGATTTACTCACTGGGAAAATCCTAAGCACATACCAAGGCATTGACGAAAATTAAAGGAAACAGCAAAGCAAAAAGCATGTAAGAGTCAGAAATTAATGAAAATAAATGAAAATAAAATTGTTTGCCACAGAAAATGAATGAGGTCTGTGAAAGAGATTCTTGTATTAGTCAAAGGAAGTAAAAATAAAAATAAAAAAACAGAAGACAGAAATCTTGCATGACCTGTTTATTATTGAATCTTCAGCACCTAAAGCAATGACACATAGAAAATATTCACTGGATATTTGCTGAATGAATGAACAGATGGGTAAATGCAATGTTATTCTCAAAAACATACTCTACTGGTCTGTAGATTCTATAAGATAAGATGTGAGCTTTCAATTATTTCATATCTCAACATGAGTTTCCCACATTCTAAGACAGTCTCAGACATGGGGTATGCATCATTTTTATATGGCACAGCCAGTATGGCGTGGCCATTTTGATGATGTGGCTACTTAGACACATTAGAATGTTAAAAACATAAAACACAACAAAACTATTTTTATTTACAAGTAATGTGGATAAGTCATCCTGACTGAGATATTTGTTGGGGTTTCCCCATTCTTGAGTACTATCTTGAGCATCACCCTGAACCCCATCCCCATGCCTCATTATTTGGTGACAGTCTCCCCAGTCAATCAGAGGCGGTACTTTGGTGGAAATCAATTAACAACCTGGATCTAGATTCTAGACTATAACCATCAAAAAAAACCACTTTATTGCATTTTATGTATCCAGGATATTAATCAAGCTGTGCATCTAGCACCCCCTACACTCTTGGTATCAGATGTTTTAGACAGAATTTAACAATACATAACAAACTATAATTATTTAAGTGGTTTGGTAAATCTACTACTTTCTCCAGCATATTGATCTTTATTAACATAAGTTTAGAATTCTACAACATCTACAATGTTTGATTACCAGGCATTACATTTTTCAGTCTGATGTAAGACTTTGTTTTATACACTTTATAGACATTAAAAAGTTAAAAACTAGGTTTTTTCTTGTCTTATCTTTTTTCATAGCTGTAGGAGTACTTCCTAAAGTCAGATGTTACTAGAAAATGTGAAAGCAAGATATAATTGAAAAATCTTTAACATTTCAAAATGTAAAATATTTTCCAAATGTATACATGTACTTCTGGTGATGATGACTATTGCAGTAAAGTATTTCTTATCTTAAAATTTGGCTATTTTAAAAATGCTTTGTAAAACTGGGAAGTACAGAGTGTTTTCACATAGTCATGTAGTATCTCAAGAAAAGGTATCCTATGGATACTGCTCACAACTATCCTAATTCTACCTTTGTACCTGTCCTATATCCCAAATAATGCCAAAACCAGTTAATTGAAAGTAATCGCACATGACTGTGTTTTTCAATGTGTAGTTCATAATACTTTAATAACATGTGAAATAAATTTAGTAGCCATACTACTTATACAACTGATAATAACATTTTAAATGTAGAATAATTAATAAAGTGAATCATAGTAATTGCAAGAACTATATAAGTATGTAAATATTGCCTCATGACACTTTTGCTTCCCATGTGTATGTTTGCATATGTGTGTATGGGGAGGGTGTACTTCATATGTACTATAAGTGGAATTACTTTTGTGGATAAGAGTCAAGAAAATTTAAAAGCCGTTGCATCAAAGAGTGATAGCAGGTTGAATTAGATGTTCTGTCCACTTAGAATTAGACTACTGTACCAAAGCCAAAAGTTCATGGAATGGAAATAAACTGAGATTCGTTCTAAAGGTTTTTGTCCTTAGAAAAGATTGCTATCGCCACTTATTCTTAAGCATGATTTAGTCTAACTATGCTATTTATGTACCTCAGATATTTAAAGAGACTATTTTCAGTGCTGCTTTGAAATTAAGCAAGTTATAACTTCAATACAGTAATCTTCAGACTAGTTATAAAGATCTTGGAATGTAATCATGCTTCAAATATTTTCACCACTATCAAGATTAAAGTCAAACACTACGAAAATCCCCAGAGCCCAAGAGGAAACCAGAGGGAAGCAAGTTTATCTCAGCTCCTAGTCAAGAGTTTTAGAATACTTTAGCTGATTCAATGTGTCTTTTATTGTAAAGATACAGAATTGAAGAGCAGAAAGTATCTTACATATTTGGAAAGAATAATTAGACTATTAGAGATAGGTAAATCAAAGTCAATAATAAAAAATAGCACATGAAGTATATGGAAAGAAGTTTAGAAGAGAAGTTAATAAATTTGGATAAACTCATAATTTAGGGTATTGCATACAGATACCAAACTACATTTCAAAATAAAAGATACAGCTAAGATTTGAGGAAAATATAATAATTACTTGAGGCTGCAATCACACATTTACTTTTTATTCAACAAATATTAAAGTCTGAATATGAAAATCCCTGGGGAGGATAAAAAGATGGAGATTCTAACTTTAAGAAATTTTTCGTAGAAATACTATAAAATATAAGCCAAGTATAGATAATACCAATGAAGTCCAGCTACCCATAGTCTAATCTGAACTGATACAGCATTCAAAGGAATGCCACTCAATCCAACATCCAACAAGCATTTGAAGGGCATTTGATTTTTTGCTATCTTTTTAAAAATATAAAAATAATTTATTATAAAATACATTATGTAGTTCATTATAAGTGATAAAAATATATGAAATCTCTCTCTTCTTCTTTGTTTCAGTGAACATTCTAATGGCCAAATTTCACTTCTGCCTTTTAATGAAATCTCCACAACCTTCCCCTGCACCAAACCCATACAGTTTGCAATCTTCCATTACTGTTCATCTCATCTTTAGATCTATTAATTTATTTTTCTGACAAAGACTTCCTGCAGTTGCCTATTTAAATCTATTAAGATAGTGCCTCCTATTTCTCTCTCTCTTAACCAGTACTTCAGTTCTGCATAACACAGAACTAAAATTTAAGCTGACAAGGAAGATATTCCTAATAATTAGAGGTCAGTCAGCGGTAAAGCTATAAATATTTACACATATTTACTATCTCATGTAAAAAATAAAGAAAATACAATATGGAAAATAACATAAGAAAATCATCTACTAATATAAATAGAGAACACTGGGAGGAAAAATAAGTTGGGAGAAAGACTATTCACTTAGTGCCAGATGCATTAATATGAGTTGTTGGTAATATTCAAAATGAATATTTCTAGTGAAGACCTTCAAATGTTGGATGGAAACTTCAGAGAAGGGCCATGGTAGAGGTAAAATATTTAAACTTTTAAGGACAGAGGAGTACTACTGACATCACTGTTTGTATGATATTGCAAAGGATGAGAGTTTTGCTGCTAGGGAGTCAAGTCTTAGGGTAAATTCCTGGAAAACAACTCTGTTAAGTGGATAAGACAAGGAGAATGATCCAGGTTACAGACGGCAAGAAGAAAAGATACCTCTGAATAATTGTCTGTCAGTTATTAAAGGAGATTAGGAAATAACAAATATCACAAAGAGACCAAGAAATTCAATGAAGTGAAGACCTATTTGATTTTTATACTGGGAGGTTATTTATGTGCTACGGGTTGAACTTCCTCTGAAACATGTAAGAAATAGTATTAGAAAGTTGTTCTGGTCCTAGAATATAAGCTACTTACTAAAACTAAAACAAAAATTACAGTATAGGAATATACATGTTCTATTAATGTACTTGGGGTGTTTTTTTGTGTGCTTGCTTGTACGCTTTGTTTTTTTAAATTAAGATGGTGTATTAAAGAATGGAGGCTGCAAAATTATTCGAAGTAAGTTTGCTTAGGAGATTACACAAGGGACTATTGCTTTGACTAAAATATATCTTAGTAAATGTTTCCTAGAAAGGAATGAAGGAGAGATAGGGATCACTTTTTTCTTTTAAACTTAACCAAGGATGAATAAACATAATCAATTCAACATTACATGTTACATCAAGAAAGAATAATTGACAAAGATTATCAATTGTCTTTAAGTTTTGTCCCTTTTCCCTACTGCTCCTTAATGTGAATTAATGAGTATCAGAAATTGATAAAGCATTGTGCTATTTAATATATTATTTTGTATTTATTCTAATTTATGGAACACTCCACATAAATAACAAAGTAATTTTTTTTTCTGAAAATATCACTTCTCCAGCTTGTTAAACCAGCGACCCCCTAAGGTTGTCAGATGTACTTTCAGAAAATAAATATAGCTGAGCAACTGTCATCAGGTATCTAACATTTAAGGAATAAAAGTTAGCATTCGTTAAATTTCCTTTACTGCATCAAGGCAAATCTTATGAGACAAGATAAGGAGGGAGGGTAATAAAGACCCTGAAGCTAGGAACCTACTATAGAAAACTCTTTTTCTCATTTTTCTCTATCCACATACCAGTTAACTTAGTTAGTCTGAGTAAATTTTAAGCTTAATCCAGGTAACATTAAAATAACCTGTTGACTCAAAAATATTTACCCTTAGTAAATAAAGTGACTGGCCAAATTAGAAAGTGAAAAGTTCTCTTCTCTTGATCAGGCAACCTAAATATGTTCTATAAATGACTCCTTTTTATGTTAAAAAATAATTACATTTCTTTTTATTACTTTGTGTGCTGTGTTATTTGCATTTGTAAAAAGTTAACTTTTGTGAGTAAATGATGTATTTATAGCTAAAATGGTTACATGGTACATTCTCATAGCTTATTTACTCCTTTTGAAATTAATATTGTTTTTAATCAGAAAATCATAATTGTATATATTTAGGGGGTATGATGTGTTATGTGTATACAATGTGGAATGATTAGGTAAGCTAATTATTATAACATAGCCTGTTACAATTATAAGGTGTTTTATATAAGCCTCATGGTAACCACAAAGCAAAAGCCTATAGTAGTTGCACAAAACATAAAAAGAAAGGATTCAAAGCATACCACTACAGAAAACTACCAAGCCACAAAGACAGAAAGAGAGAAAGAAAGAATCAACAAAACAACCAGAAAACAAAATACAAAATGGCAGTTAGGGAAGGCCTTACTTGTCAATAATTGCCTTGAATGGAAATGTATTAAATTCTCCAGTCAAAAGACATACAGTGGTTAAATTGATTAAAAAAAAAAAAAAAGACCTAACTAGATGCTGCCTACAAAAGACTCACTTTACTGGTAAGGAAATACATAGACTGAAAGTGAAAGGATGGGAAAGGATACTCCATGCCAATGGCAGCCAAAAGAGAACACGGATAGCTATACTTACATCAGACAACAATTTTATTTTTATTTTTAATAATATCATCTTGTAATTTCTTCTTCTTCCTTTTTAAAATCCTTGCTCTTACAATGTTAACCTTTGAGCTCCTACTTTTTCACTTCACTTTTACATCAGTTTGCAATTTCTAAACTTTTGGTTTTGCCTCAATGGGATCAACCTTTCCAAGTTTATAACTATCTTACTGTATTGACTTTATAAAGCTTTCTGTAGCCCTCTGTTTCTTTGGAGATCATATCTGTCAACTGCAGTTTCAGTTTGCAATGCAGCTACTTAAAAAAAAAAAAATTCTGCCAGTACCAGCTCTGCTTTAGTAATTACTCTCCTATTTCATTTTTCTATTATTCTTCTGATACTTAACAAATCCAGATGATTGTAATAGCTATATATAAAATTTAATAGTTTGAAATCATTGTTTTTTCTCACTGAGATAATATGATTATAGCAAGATTCTGTTGGTATTCTTAAAAGGTATATAAACCTGCCCTGTGCATTCCATACAACTTGAGTGATTCTTTATTTAAACTTTAGATGGCATAAGCAATTAAGTACTTTTATTAAAACTTGATAACTAAGAATACAAGGTCTGTGTAAATAGAAAGAAGATTTTAATTTTGTTTTTAAGCTAATATAGTAATATTAGCTTGAAATTGTGTAATAATGGTCTATATATCCTTATTTTATCAACTTTCCTTCAGCTAGCATGAAGTTATTTTATTACTTTCAAATATTATGTGTTATGGAATAAATTTTCTTCTGCTTCAAAAAAAAGTATTGATTCAAATAAAAAAAGTACTCAACTTCTCTGCAAGTAATGCATCATCCTTCCTTGTGACCTTAACTTTACAGAAGTGACTTGAGAAATAATAGCTAAAGTAAAATTGCCATATTGAACCTTTCTACCAAAAGTCCCAAACATTTTACTTTCCTAGATGAATTATGAAAGTAAATAATGTATGAAAATAGCATCAGTTCTTAAAAATTCATTCATTCATGCACCCATTCAGTAAAACATTATTAAGCATTTCCAAATAATCTAACAAATAGATGTGCAATCACATGCTGAGAAAAGTGGTCTGTATGAAATGATGCTGGTTCTATGAGACCTTTTTTTCTTAAAATCTTGATTCATTATTAAAGAAGAAGATAGGAAAGCCATCTCTAAAAATCAATGGTGGAACTAGATTTAGGGAGTGAACTTATTACCTAAGCAAAGCTATCTCAATCACATTTCCTTTCACAAAAAGCAAATTTATAACTATTTTAAAAATCTGTAACACAAGTACCAGTAAGAAAGGTTAAAAAAGAATAGAATCATATATAGTATTACCCAGGACTCTTTCAGCTGTAAGCATGAGAACACAATTCATATTAGGCTGAATAGACACAATTGAATGTTAATGGAAGAGATCAGACTGTTGAATCAGAGTGCCAAAATTAATGCCCTGGCTCCTCTTGTGATATCCTGAATTAGTGACTTATTGTGGCGTACACTGTGATATATCACCCAGATTCTTCATCAATGAAGGACTTGATGTTCCAATTGTGGAGAATGCCACAGGCCTACTCTTAAATTATCAGTACCTTCCATGCTTGTCTCAGCTGAAGAGATCTGCCTCATCTAAAGTCATACCCTCTTCCCAAAATACCCACATCTAAGAACTGATCAAGGGGGATATACAGAACCAATCTTGTGTTCCAATAGGGCATCTCTGAAGTATCCCTATAGCCCAAGGGCTCTTGGAGGTTCTTCCAATACTGTCTTTAGGCCTGCACTGCAGTTCAACTTCTCTGTCTTCCCACTGCTGCTTCCTCTTCTTCCCTTCCGTAGGTGTTGGTCTCAAGAGCACTCCTTAAAAAACACCCTGTATGAGTGCATGCGGTGTTTGTTTTTCCATTCTTGTGATATTTCACTTAGAAGAATGGTGTTTAGTTCCATCCAGGTTGTTACAAAAGATAGTAGATCACCATTTTCTATACCATGGAATACTCCATGGTATACATATACCACATTTTATTAATCTACTCGTGTATTGATGGGCACTTGAGCTCTTTCCACATATAAAAGTAAAACTCAGTGGAAATCAAGTAGGTGGGAGGGAGGAGGAGGGGATGAATCAAAATAGGTACAATGCACACTATCTGGGTGAAGGATATATTTATAACTTTGACTCAAACTGTACAAAAGTAAATTATGTAACCAAAACATGTGTACCCCCATGATATTCTGAAATATATACATATTAAAAAAAAAATACCACCCTGTACGCTAAACTCTGTATTAGAGTCTCCTTCCTGGGAAATCCAATCTGTGACACTTATACTCTCTGAGCTTCTGATTTCTCATCTACAAAAAGAAAATAATATTTTCTTTTAACAATTCTCACCAATTGTTATGAAATTTCACTGAGAATATTCACAGAATATACTCAATCTGGTGTGTTACATATAGTAAGTAGTCTATAAATTTTACCTGTGGCGATTATGATTGGGATTGGGAAAAAGAAATTAGGATGAACAAATATGGCTTGGATTCAGGATTCCAAATGATATCACTGCCTTCTGTCACTTTCTCACTTTCTCCATTTATATATATTTCTATGAGCAGCCATATTTTCTCAGTTAGAATTGTGTGTTTGCCTCATTTGTACTTACTATCAACCAGCACATCCACATGGCAGGAGGAGACCAGAAGTGATCTGAATGACAAAATAAATCTCTTCATTCTTCGATCTTTAGAATGTATAAATTTTAGAAATGTACTTTGATTTTAAGGTCTGGCCTGGATCGAATAATGTTATTTATTACTCCCTAACCTTTATCCACCCTTCAGGCCAAATTGACACTGAATGAATATTTAGAGTAGTTAAAATTTTACTGAAAGTTAAACTTTGGTCCTTTTTAAATGTGCCTCTTCCTGGAAAAGTCAATTCTTTATACAGTTTAAAAGATGACTGAAACTTTATGTTTTGAGATCCCTTCCTGAGAATAAACATTGACAGAAAGAGAGCAAAGAAAAAAGAAATGAAGAACAATACAGAAGAGAGCTAGAAATTGAGGAAAGAAAAAAAGAATGCAAAAGCTTAAAAATTCCAAATATACATGCCTTCTATTTTCATCACAGTGTCAACATAAATTTTTGAACATGAGTATGCCCTTCCTTAATATTGACATCAAAAAGGATAATAACATTATATAGTACAGTAATACAACCTATTTATAATATGCTTATATCCCTATCTGTTGGCTATTTGGAAAACAGCTAGTGAAATACTGCAAGAAAATGAAGAAAAAATAAACAGAAAAGTATTAATAGCCCTTTCCTTCCCTTATTGCCTGTCCACTACCTGAGAACTCAAGAATCCAGAATTGATTTCTCCCACTAAGCCATGGACCCAGAGGAGAACTCCGTCCTGTTAAATGATGGGTACTTCATGTAAAGACATGTGTTGGATATGATGAGGTCAAAAGCACAATTTCTGGCCATAGGAAGTCAAATTTGCCTTAACAAACTCTTTTTTCAAAACCAAAAATTACTAATTTGCAAAATATTTTGATCATGGACTATGGTGCTTTGGCTTTCCACTTAGGTAAATAATAGAATTTAGCTAGCCTAGCAGAGGGCCTCAGAGAAAAGTCTTTATTCTGTTCACAGTCTTTCTGAGCAACCATATTACTCTATTCATTTTTTTGTGTGTGTTTGCCTCTTGTCCCGAATTTTAATCTACCTAGATAGATAAGTCTGCCTTTCTTCTTTTTTAATTTATTTCTTTTTATTTTTAATTATAAAAACTATTAAACATAATTAGGATTCTAGAAGAAAATGATTAAAATAATTATAATCCAACTGCCCTACTATAATCCTTCCATTCATTTCAGTACAGTATTTTCGGGTCATTTTCTTCCCCAGTACAATTGTTTTTGTCACTGCATGACATTTGTATCCTCCTTTTTTTCATTTAACACCTTACAATAAGCGTTTACTTGTGTATTTGCAAAACCTTCATGCCCGTTTTTGAATGGTTGCAAGTATTACACCAAGTAAACTTATTATTATTTTCCTAATTCCGTGTTATAGAAGAGTTTTCCCAAATTCACAATTCTAATACATACACATACAACTTTTCCACTTAATATCAAAGTCTAATAAGATATTCCTAAACAAAATAAAGAGCCTCTTCAAACTCGACAGTGAACTGGAGGAGAAAAACGATATGTAAATGGTCCCTAACTTCAGGTCACATTTCCTTTTAAGGAGAAAGCACAGTGGTCAGAGATACTGTCGTACATGCTCAAATGTTGCCTGCCATCAGTCTGACTGCAAACTATTCTCCTCTCTTCTGTAGTTTGCCTCTTGCTGTCTGAGAACAAGCTTCCCTCAGACTGCTATTGCTCTTCTCTAGGGCACTTGGCCTCCAATGATGAATACATATAAGACCGACAGCTTACTTCAATGCTACATGCTTCTCTAAAGGCTTAGAAAACAATCATATCACAGATATTTTAAACTGTCACATTAAATATGGCTTCTTTAAGAATCCAAAGACCCAGTTTCTGCTGTTGCATTTATAAAGGCTATGTAATTTGTTACTAAACTCCTAGTTTGGTTCATTTTGGTAAAGAAAAGACAATCACCTCTGATTGGCATTCCTATTCTCAGTGAGGAAGGGTTTGGACATCACCTCCTTCTGCTATAATTCAAGAATCCATCTCTCCAAGGTCGAAAGGGAGTCAACTATTTATCTTTTACACTAATGTAGTCCTATCCTCCAAGTACTAATGTGTTGCTAATAGATTGGCTTTGGATTGCAGGGTAATCGTTAGAAGATAGTAAACACCACTTTCAGTCTTAGAAGTATGATTTCAAAAAGAAATAAATAATGCAAAATCAAATTGCAAGACATTCTCAAAGGTCTGGGTTACTGGGTGTGAAATATTAATAACTCCATATATGGAACTTAACAGTGCGATCCATCTTGAACTGCATCAAGCTTAGTTCTGCTTCTGTTTCATGTTTTTCAGGAACAAGGCGAGAGGAAAGTGTGACTCTACAAGTCTTTATATGTCTGCCAGTCTCTCCATGTAATTGTTCAAATACCACCCCAAAGAACACTGAATAGGCATATGATAATACACAATCATGGCAGGTGTGTATGGGAGTGCGATTCTGTGTTTAAGAATACATATATATACTGTATCAGTGACACAGTCTGTGGAGGGAGACTTGCTTAAAAAAATTAAATTACTGAAAAGAACTTCACTTCTTAGGAAGATTCCTCATTGTTGTTTAAATTTTAGATGCCCTTAATTGAAATGATCACTCAAAGACTTTCCAAGAACAAATAAACTCCAAAGTTAAATTTAAAACCCTACTTGTAGAAAAGCAAAAACTGCTTTCAACTTTGTTTGCTTTTATATTTTTGACTGCTATTATTGAGAATATTTCAATATAACAACAATAATAAAGATATTCCGCTAGACTGGTGCTCCTGAATGCAGATATTTTAAAAATTTGAAGTTTCCAAATGAATAGCTATCTGGGAACATTTACTAGAAGTGATAAAAGCTACATAATTTCAATAAAGAGTGCTAGGAATTTCAATATATTAGAATGTTTTAAGAGTGATATTCACTCTCTTGTATCACTTGAGAACCAATTGAGTTAAACACAATTCTTAGGTTCATTGAGTATTCTGTGGTCAATGAAAGATTTAAGGCAGATAAAGGCTATGTTCTACCAAGATCTTGCTTCCAAATTATAATTAAAACACATCTCTAACCAAAGTTTGCCACACATTTATTTTTACCATACAGACATTTATTAGACAAGCAAGTACCAAAACAACCATATACCTTATTCTTTATATCAGACTAAGAGTCATATTTTGATTATTTTAGTGGTTCTGACCACTACCATGTATGAAAGATTCTTTAAAGGCAAACTAGCTGATGCTTTAGAGGAGGGTATTTGTTGCAGTTATGTTTAACATCAGGCATCCAGCATCTTCTGCATTTGCTGCTAATCATAAAATTGTTTGGGGATTTAGTTTGGAGTATAGCCCTTAAGGATATATGCTTTATGCCTAGCAGAATTATTTGTTTCTTTCATGTAATAGTGGGTGGGTTGTGCCTCTAAGGTATTTTAGTCATCCATATATATAAGATATATTGATTTCACAAATGAAAGTCCATTTCTAACATTTGTTGTACTAATTGGCACAACCTGGCCTTTTGATTGAGATGTGGATTACAAAAGCAATTTTTTGAGCCACTTTTGAGTTAAATAGAATGCTTGAAATCTATTTCTGAATTGTGATATCTATTTAAGGTAACTTCCCATACCTAAGATATGTCTAAAACTAAAGAATATATATATATGATATTACATTGCTTATGCTAAAACAATTTATGTAATTTGCAGACATTGTAACTGTAGAGATCGCCCAGTATCTCTACCAGTGTCACGGCGCAATGAAGAATGCTCCAGACCATAATCTCAGGCTGAAGGAGGAGGAGAGATTCTTTTCGTTTCAAAAAGCTCTCGAACCTCTCCAAATCTCCGTATTTATTATAGGGAAAGGTATATGTGTTTACAGTAAAGAACATATAGGTAAAATCTATGGTGTCATATAGTAAGCATACTGTTCCAAACAAGTCTATTTAGTGATATACATTAAACTTATAATTATCTTATTTCCTTGTTTTTCCTTAAGGTCATAAAGAAAAGGGCAGGGTCCCACCACCAGTCATGCTTCCATGCATTCCAGAGCCTGCCGTGTGCAGCCGGCTGATAACAATCATATCCCAAGTCCTGTTTGCAGGACTGTCAGATATCCACCTTTCTCACAGTCCCTTCACCCAGGCCTTTATGCCTTTTCTAATATCCTCTAGTAACAACTAGGCTGAGGTGGGAAATGGAACGTTTTAACCTCGAATGAGGTGCAACACTTGTGGAAAGAGTTCAAGTTCTGTCGTAGCAGGAATCCAGCATGAAAAAAAATGAAGATCAGAGCGAAGTTGTTTGACTATTTGTAAGAAGAAAGGAGTCAGAAGAAAAGAGGGCATGTAGTCATCACTAAAAGTCTAAAAGTTAAATGGAGCAGTTCCAGGGACTCTCTATCTATGCAGAAGAAAAATCCAAGGGGATCGTCCACATGATTAGATAATGGAAGCATAGTTATCAAACTAAATATTTAAGAGAATATATTTGATATTTACTATGACTGCGTAACATCCTGGTAAAACCTACTTCGATAATTTTCATGATCCCAACAAAATTGAGCATCTTTTACAGTTTGTAAATTTTGAAAAATTCATTAATCACCATCTTAAAAGGTGATTTAATTGCTGGAGGACAACTAGAATGGTGTATTTTAAAATAGCTAGATATATTGTTGATTTGATAGATAGATATTGATTCCTCTGGACCCATTTCTGTACAGAAATGAAATAACTATATCAGCAGTTTTCCTCATGTTCTTGAAAAGCAAATAAATTCTATGATAATCTTATCTGCTGATTGCTGATTTATTCATTCATGTATTTTCAAAAGATTTATTGAGTTACAATGACATTCAATAAACTGGCAAATATTGAAATTGTACAATTTGAAAAGCTTTGTCACAGGTATAGATCCGTAAAATCATCAATAAAATAAAGATAATAAGCATGTCAATCACCCCCAAAGTTTACTGTGACACTACGTATTCTCTCCTTAACATTTCTATCAACCCTACTCCTAGACAACAAGACTTGTTTTCTTCATAAGTGTTAGTTTTCATTTGCTAGAATTTTATATAAATGGAATTATATAGTATTTAATTTTTATCTGACATCTTGTATTCATAATAATTATTTTGAGATCCATCCATGTTGTTGTATGTAACACTAGTTCATTTCTGTTGATTAAGTAGTATTCTATTGTATGTATATGCCATCCTATGTTTATTATTCACCTATTAATGAGCATTTTAGTTGTTTTCAGTTTGTTATTATTATAAGTAAACTACTATGTCTATCTGTGTACAAGTTTTTTTGTGGACATTGCTGTCATTTTTTGAGTAAATACCTAGAAGTGGAAGAATTGGTTCATATTTTACATGTATGTTTTTCTTTGTATGAAACTGTTAAAATATATTCTATAGTACTTGTACTATTTTACATCCCTACTGGAAATATATAAGAGTCCAGCTGCTCTAAATTCTTGACAAAACTTTTTATCAGTCTTTTTAATTTTGGCAATAGTAATGAGCATGTTTGGGGATTTCGTTAAGGATTCAATTTGCATTCCCTAATGACTAATAGTGTTAAGCATCATTTTCTCTCTATATTTGCCTCTGGATATCTCATTTGGTAAAATGTCTGTTCATATTTTTCTCCCATTTTGTTTGGGGGATGTTTGTTTATTATGAGAGTATTTTAGAGTTCTGGATTTGTCCTTGTTAGATAAGTCATATGCAGACGAGTTCTCTTAGTCTATGTGTAGTGCATTATTCATCTAATAGTGTTTTTTTGAATTACAGAGGTTATTAACTTAAATGATGTTTATTATGGGTTGTATTTTGGTGTTGTAGCTAGGAAATTTTTATACCATGAGGTCATAAAAATTTTTCTTCTAGTTTTTTTTCTAGATGTTTTACAGTTTTAAGTTTTGCATTTAGGTCCGTGATCCATTTTGAGTTAACTTCTGTATATGGCACAAGGTATGGATAAAAGTTCTTTTTTTCTTTACATATGAATATCCAGCTGTTTTAATTCACTTGCTAAAATGTGTCATCTTCCTCCAATGAATTAACTTCATTAGTTTTTCAGTATTCACCCATGTGTGGTCCATATCTGGACATTGTGTTCATTTCCATTGATCTATTGTCTATCATTTTTTTTATTACTCTCCTTAGCTCTTTTAATATTTTTTTTGCTCTTTTTTAACTTCAAAATATTAAGGTGGTACAAATGTTTTTGTTACATGAATACCTTTTAAAATGCTTTAGTCAGGCTTTTAGTGTGCCCATCCCCTGAATAGTACCCAATAGATAAGTTTTTACTGCTCCCCCCTTTCCTCTTCCCTCCCCTTGATTTCCAATGACCTTTACAAATCCTTGTTCCCGTGCATTCCCATCAATTAGTTCCCAGTTATTAGAGAGTACATGTGGTGTTTGTTTTCCCATTCTTGAGATACTTCACTTAGAATAATGGTCTCCAATTCTATCCAAGTTGCTGTAAAAGACATTATTTATGGCTGAGTAGTACTCCATGGGGTACTACTACATGGGGTGTGTGTGTGTGTGTGTGTGCGTGTGTGTGTGTGTGTGTGTGTGTGTGTGTGTGTATAACACATTTTCTTAATCCACTCCTGAGTTCATGGGCACTTAGGTTGATTCAACAGCTTTGTAATTGTGAATTGTGCTGTAATAAACATTGTGTGGCAGTGTCTTTTTGATAAAATGACTTCTTTTCCTTTGAGTAGATACCCAGTACTGGAATTGCAGGGTTGAGTGAATTCTACTTTTGTTTCTCTGAGGAATCTCCATACTTTCTTTCATACTGTTTGAGATTATACCAATTTGCAGTCCCATCAACAGTGTATAAATGTTCCTTTCTCCCTGCCTCTACCCCAGCATCTATTGTTTTGGCTTTTTAATAAAGGCCATTCTGACAGAGGTAAGGTGATATATCATTGTGGTTTTAATTTGCATCTCCCTGATGATTAGTGATGTTGAGCATTTTTTCATATGTTTGTTGGCCATTTTTATATATTCTTTTGAAAATCTTCTGTTCATATCTTTTATTCACTTTTTAATGAGGTTGTTGGTTTTTTTCTTGTTGATTGTTTGAGTTCTTTGTATATTCTGGATATTAGCCCTTTATTGGATATATAGTTGCAAATATTTTCTCTTAATCTGTAGATTGTCAATTTACTCTGAGGATGACTATTATTATTATTACTTTTTTTTTTTTTTTTGCTGTGCAAAGTATACTACAGGGCTATAGCAACCAAAACAGCATGGTACTATGTACAGAAATAGACCAAAGGAACGGAATAGAGAACTCAGATATAAAATCATCTACCTACAACCAACTGATTTTTGACAAAACAGGCTGGGGAAAGGAAACTCTATTCAATGAATGGTATTGGAAAAATTGGATAGCTACACAGAAAAGAATGAACCCTTATCTCTTGCCATATAGAAAAATTAATTCAAGATGGATAAAAAAACTTGTATGTCCACATATGGAAGCTGTTAATTACTTTCAACAAATAATAGCATCACTAAATTTTTAAAATTATGCCTGATACAAAAAAAGATAAATAAAATAAGACCTCCAGTTTAATTTTTATATTTAAATCTTACTAAAAGAGACATAATATTTTTAAACGCTTATTTTCTATAGCACATGCCAAAAAACAAGTAGCTTTAAAAGTGTTTTCTCAACTCTGTGTTTGTAGTTCAACAACATCCAATGTTTCTGTTTAATTCCACTACTGAGTATAAATTTGCAACTTCAACCTAGTATTTACTAATTATCCACTACCCTGACATGTAATTTTAAAAAATAATTTGAATTTCTAAATCACTTCAAAACCTAATGGAACTCAAATGCTATTACAGCTGAAGCCACTTAATAGTGCCTTGTTAATAAAGACAATCTAGTTAAATTAGGTACTTTCAGTGAACATATTTTATCTTGGCCACTTGATGTAATCCAAAATAATAATAATGGCTAATGAGGACAGCTTGATAACAGGGACATTTTTTACATTAACCATTTGCCTAAGCTGTTGGGATTTTACCACTTCAGAGTTAATAACAGTCACTGATTTGAGAGATTCTATTATGAATTCTGATTTCTGGTTTAAAAAAGAAGAAAATAAGCACCCATGAGGCAGTAATATCATCATCACTTATAACTATGTATAAGAAATTATAGTCAACAATGTATACTCATTACACCCTTTACTGGAAAGTTAAATATAGATCCTTCTTGTAATAGATCATAGCTCTTTTTAAATTTGTTTTATTAATGATTGAAATTGAAATATGAGAAACTCTCATTAATGTTAAACATTTCATGAATGAAACACTTTGTAAACTATAAAATATTATTGTTATCAAGTTTAAGCTCTTTCTAGACAAAGTACTACAGGGTTATAGAACAACTAGCAATTTCAGAAACTAATCATAAACATTTAAAAATTGTATTTTCAGAGTTAGTATTTATTTCTATCCATCTATTCAAAGACATTTTTTACTTACGCATCGAGCAATTTATCTATCTACACAGTGTAATGCTTCATTCTAGTGTCTTTTATACAGTTTGTATTAGAAGAATAAAGGAGACATTCCACTTACAGATCAAAAGGTTTGATGAATAACATAATGGATAATATAATGGCCTATCAGTTTACTTGTTTCTATAATTCTTGAGCAGCAAAACCAACTGTACATCTAACTCTTTACCAGATTTCACTGTTCATTCATTCATTTAATACTTGTCAAATATCTACCACATGTCAAATATTATGCTATGTTTCATTAACATAAATATGAATTGCTCCAGATTTTCCACTGTCAAGTTGGCATTACCCAGAATTCTATATTCTCTCCTGCAAAGGAAATGCTGGAAACTACATTTGTCACAGTTCCTCTACACTATTATTCTGAGTTAGAGCTACCAATGAGGGGTTCTCTAATGATATCTTTAGGAGAAAAATAAGCTGTTTTTCTATAGTTGCACCTGTGTTTGAGCAGTAAAGATCATCTACAGTGACTTTTCATCCCGTCTCAATCAAGTCCCATACCCGCTTTGTGTCTGCAGACGCCTCATGTAGACCAGGCCCAGGGGGCCAGAGTCCTGAGTCCACCACCTGGAAGATACTGGGGCAGCAGCTGAATGCAGAGCTCAAGGGCCGTGGTTGGGGCCAACAGGATGGTCCAGGCCCTCCTTCCCCTTGTCAAAGCCCAAACCCCTGAAGAGCCAGCCCCTCCCCAGACAGCCTGGCCCTGCCGGAAGAGCCTTGCTTGGGTTCCAGGAATGAAGATGGCCAGCTGAGGCCACAGCCTCTCTCGGGCTGGGCGACAAACAGTGTCTATGCATGAGGACCAGCTCCAGGCCTCTGCTGAACGGCCCCTGTGGCTACAGCGTCCCCCTCCCCCCGTCCTCAAAAGCAGGCCAAAGCTCGAATGGCATTTTCTCAATAAGGCGACCTTAGAAAGAAAAGCGTTAAAATAAAGGCTACTCTAGTCCCACCCAACAAAGTTTAAAAGCAAGTAACAAAAGGATGACATTGTTTTCAAATCACTTAATAGTACCGTAGGACAAAGCCCAAAATATTTATAGAAATATAAAAATACCCAACACATAACAAGGCAAAATTTACGATGTCTGATATTTAATAAAATAAATCACAAAATTAACCAAGAATGTGAAAAAAGAACCACATGCTGAAAATTACAAAACGTTAATGAAAGGAAATAAATAAAATTCAAATAAATAGAAATACATCTGTGTTCATGGATTGAAGAAATTAATATAGTTAAAACATCTGTACTATCCAAAGCTATCTGCAGATTCAACGATATTCCCCTTAGAATTCCAATGCATTTCTTACAAAACTAGAAAAAATAATTCTAAAATTCATATGGAACAACAAAAAACATTGAAAAGATAAAGCAAATTTGAGAAAGAAGTATAAAGTTGAAGATCTCACACTTCCTATTTTCAGAATATATTATGCAGTTACAGTAAACAAAACAATATAGTACTGACATAAAGTCAGACATTTAGACCAATGGAACAGAATAGAGAGCCCAGAAATAAAACCACCTATATCCAGTCATACATTTCTTAAGTATGGGGATACATTCAAAGAAATGAATGATTAGGCAATTTCCTTTTTGTGCAAACATCATTAGTGTACTTATACAAACCTACTACACACCTAGGCTATATGGTATAACCTCTTACTCCTAGGCAACAAATCTATGTAGCATATTACTGTACTGAATATAATAGACAATTGTGGCACAATGGTAAGTATTTGTGTATTTAAACATATCTAAATATAAAAAAGATATGCTAAAATTATAGTATTATAGTCTTACGGGACCATCATCATATACGTGGTCCATCCTTGACCAAAATGTCATTATGCAGCACATGGCTATACAATCAACTGATCTTCAATGAGAGTGCCTACTATACATAATGGGGAAAGGATAGTCTCTTCAACAAATGCTGTTGAGAAAACTGTATAACCACATATACAATAATGAAATTGAACCGTTGCTGTACACCATACACAAAAATCAACTTAAAATGGATTAAAGACTTAATTGTAAGATCCCAAATTGTAAAACTTCTAGAAGAAAAATAGAGGAAAATATTCTTGACAGTGATCTTTGCAATGATTTTTTGGACATGATACCAAGGTCACAGACAATAAATGACACCAAAAGTGCAGAATAAAAAAGCAAAAATAGACAAGTGGGATTACATTAAACTAAAATGCTTCTATTCAGGAAGGAAACAATCAATAGAGTGAAATGGTAACCTATGGGATGGGAGAAAATATTTGCAAACTATATATTTGATAAGGCATTAATCTCCAAAATATATAAGGAACTCCTTGAAATCAATAGCAAAATAAATAAATAAATAACTTAATTAAAATGGATTAAGGACTTGGACAGATGTTTCTTCAAAGAAGCCATAAAAATGGCCAATAAGTATATGAAAAGATATTCAACATCGTTAATTATCAGATAAATGGAAATTAAAACCACAATAAAATATCAGGTCACACTCATTAGGATGGCAATTATTAAAGAGACAAAAGATAAAAAGGATTGGGCAGGATGTGGAGAAACTGGAAGGAACTCTTGAACACTGTTGGTGGAAATAAAAAATGGTGCAGCAGCTATGAAAAACAGTATGGAAGTTCCTCAAAAAATAGGATACCATTTGATATAACATCCCACTTCTGGGTATATATCCTAAAGAATTGAAATCAGGGTTTCAAAGAGACATCTGCACTCCAATTTGTGCTGCAGCATTATTCATAATAGCTAAGACATGGAAATAATGTAAGTGTTGATTGACAGATGAATGGACAAATAGAATGTGGTATATATTTCCAATGGAATATTTAAAAAATAACCTGACATTTGCAAAATATGGATGAACCTGGAGGACACTATGCTAATTAGAATAAGCCAGAGAGGGGCAAATATTGTTTGATTCCAACATTTATGATGAATTTATCATAGTGTCACAGGACCAGATAATACAATAGTGGTTGCCAGGAACTAGCAGATGGGAAAAATGGAGAGCTGTTCAATGAGAATAAATTTTTAGTTGTGCTAGATAAATAGGTTCTAAACATCTACTGTACAACATAGGGACTATTGTTAACAATATAGTATTGTACTCTTCAAAATTTGTTGAGAAGGTAAATGTCTTATTACATCTTTTTACTACAATAAAAGGGGGACACAAGGAAACTTTGGAAAGTGTTGAATGTAACCATTATCCTGATTGTGGTGATGGTATTATGGGTGTTTGCATATGTCCAAACTCAACAAATTGTAGACATTAAATATGTGCACCTTTTGTATATCAAATTATACCTCAATAAAACTAAACCGAGCTAAATAAATTTTAACCAAAAATACAGTTTACCATGCATGCAAAAACAAAATAAAAGCAATAAAGCATTATCCATGAACCATAATGAGGAGAGCAAAAAGACACAGATGTATGCTCTCACTGTGTCTTTTTAAGATTATTCTGGAGGTTCTATCCTTTGTACTAAGGCAAAAGGGAAAATGAGCATGAAGATTGGAAAGAGTGCGCACTTTACAGCTCCATAAAATTAAGAAAATATGTCTCTTGACTAAAAAACTTTGTCTTCTGTTTTACTGATTGAACTTCTACTATTAGAGACTCTCAAATAACCTTAGGAGTATAGAAATTGCATGTCTTTAATTGCGTATAGTGTAATATATCACAGCAATAGTCTCAACAGCATGAACTCAGCAACTAGTTTCTAAAAGTGAATGGCTCAATAAGGAGAAGTAAGTAGTTTAGAATAGCTAATATGGAGGGGAAGAGGACAGCATAGAAAAATACAAGCCTATGTAGATGAATATGAAACAAATCATGAGCAACTTTTTTTTTTTTAATCAGGACAGGCTATCGATATCAAGAAATCATACAGAGTGTTTACAAGAGAGCAAGATGAGGGTGTATATCAAGATACAAATGGGAAGATTAATGGTAGTTCAGACACTTTTGATTATGGTAAATTCAACTCAAATTTTCTTAGGTAAATAAACAAATGAACAAACAAATAAATTTATGGGCTCATGCAATTAAGTGAAGTTGTTCAGCTAAACTGTTCTTTGATCCAGAAACTCAAATGATGTTTCTAGATAAGATTTCTCTACATTATTTTCCTCTTATGTCCTCCAGACTGACTTCCTTCTTAGTCTCCATTTAATATTGAGATGATCTACCAGAAGTTCCCATTCTACATCTTCCAAGACAAAAACCCTGTGGAAAAACGCCTATGCTTCCTTTCCATCAGTGCTAGCAGACATTTGTTTGACTCTTTATAGTTTTGATTAGGCCACAAGCCCATGAACTAATTATTTGAGCCAAGAGAATGAAATGTCCTGATTTTCTGATTTGCACACACATCATATAGTTACTCCTGTCACCATGAGATTGAATGAGAAAGTGAAGGCACAAAGAGAAATTTGGGTAATGTTAGCAGGGAAAGTTAAATGAAACATGAAGGAAAAATAAAAGTAGCTTAAAAAAATGTATGATGAGCTCATATAAAAAGATATTTGTAGTTTCAGAGATAGTTATCTGTGAAATTTCCTTGTCTCAGTGTTTTCAGTGTTCTCTGACAAATATTATCTCAAAATTATTTACTGGGTGTCCACTGAAAGCTAATCATTTTGCTAGGCACTAAAAATTCTAAATCAAAGTGTGGTTTCTGTCCTCAATCAGTTTATAGCTTTGTCTAGGATATAAGTAAGTTTGTTAAGTGATACAAGAAAAGTTTGCAAGGAGTCATAGGAGCCCAGAGGCAGGGCTTCAAAATCCTTTTAGGAGTTTGAGTTGATATTGCTTGAGCCAAATTTGGAAAGAGCAGGAGTTAGTCAAATGAAACAGGATTACACAAGTGGGACAAATAAGAACATTAATACAGAGAGATCTACAGGAAAAGAGACATGAAAATAGAAAAAAATCTTGGCACATTAAGGGCACTGACTTGCAGAGAATGATGGAGTGTGGAAACATGGGAATAAAAAAAGCTAGGTAGGTAGATGGGGAGCATATCAACAAAGATATTGTGTACTAAGCTAAGAAGTTTGATCCTTATGCAGAAAATATTGTGCACATACCAAGGTATTAAAGAGAGAAATGAGCAAAGCTTACAAGAAATATGGGATTATATAAAACAGCCAAATACAAGAATCACAGACATTCCTTAGGGTAAAAAAGAAAACACAGAAGGTCTGGAAAAACTATTTGAGTGAATAATTGAGGAAAACTTCCCTGATCTTATGAAAGATTTAGACATCCAGATACAAGAAGCTCTATGAACACCTGGGAGAGTCATTGTGAAGAGGCAATCACGTTGACACATAGTCAACATGAAGGATGAACTCCTGCCAGCCATGAGGTGAAAACATCAGGTAAGTTACCAAAGAAAATCCATCAAGCTAATGGCAGTCTTCTCAGCTGAGACCTTATAAGGCAGAAGGGATTGAGAACCCTCTTCAGTTTTCTTAAACAGAAAAAATAACAGTCTAGAATATTTTATCTAGCAAAGCTAAGTTTCATATATGTAGAAGAAATAAAAACTTTCCCAGGCAAGCAAACACTGAAAGAATTTTTCAAGACCAGACCTGCCCTGCCGGAAATACTCAGAACCACGTTATACATGGATCAGCACAACAGACACCGACCAGTATAAAACCACCCAAAAGCTAAAGCTTAGAGTTCATACGAAACAACAGCACAAGAGATAAAACAAATCAATAAGGTACTACCCAAAAGAATGTACAGAACAGCATCTCACATATTAATTGTATCAATAGACATAAACAGAAAAACCATTTGACAAAATCCAGCACCCTTTCATAATAAAAACCCTCAACAAATTAGGCATAGAGGAACGTATCTCAAGCAAATAAGCAAGAAATAAACAAACGATCCCATTAAAAAGTGGGCAAAGAAGTACCATTCGATCCAGCAATCCCATTACTGGACATCTACCCAAAAGAGCAAATGATACTGTATAAGAAAGACATCTGCACCCGAATGTTTATAGCAGCACAATTCACAATTGCAAAGATGTGGAAACAACCCAAGTGTCCATCAATACATGAGTGGATTAATAAAATGTGATATATGTATACCATGGAGTATTATTTGGCTTTAAGAAACAATGGTGATATAGCACCTCTTATATACTCCTGGATAGAGCTGGAACACATTCTATTAAGTGAGGTATCCCAAGAATGGAAAGACAAGCACCACATGTACTCACCATCAAATTGTATTAACTGATCAACACGTAAGTGCATATATAAGAATAACATCTATTGGATGTTGGGCAGGGGGGAGGGGGAGGAGAGAGGAGGGGACGGGTATATGCATACACAAAGAGTGCAATGTGCACCACCCGAAGGATGGACATATTTGAAACTCAGACTTGGGGGCGAGGGGGGAACAAGGGCAACATACATAATCTAAACATCTGTACCCCTATAATATGCTGAAATAAAAAAAAATTTAGAATAACCAAAAAAAAAAGTGGGCAAAGGATTTCAAAAGAAGATAGACAAATGACTAATAAACATATGAAAAAATGCTTAACGTTACTAATCATTGGGGAAATGAAAATCAAAATCATAGTGAGATATCACCTTACTCATTTAATGACTTTTATTAAAAATCCAAAAACAATAGATGCTGACATGGATGCAGAGAGAAAGGAACATGTATACACTGATGGTGGGATTGCAAATTAGTACAACCCCTATGGAAAACAGTATGGAGATTTCTCAAAAAACTAAAAGTGACCTACCATTCGATTCAGCAGTCCCACTACTGGATGTTACCCAAAGGAAAAGAAGTCATTTTGCCAAAATAAAAACACCTGCACTCAAATGTTTATTCCAGCACAACTCACAATTGCAAAAATGAGGAATCAACACAAGTGCCCATAAATTCATCAGTGGATTAACATATGTGGTATATGTATACTATGGAATATTATTCAGCTATGAACAAGGATAAATAGGCCTTTTGCAACAATTTGGATGGACCTGAAGACCATTATCCTAAGTGAAGTATCTCAAGAATGGAAAAACGAACACCACACATACTTGCTATTCAGTTGGAACTAACGAATGAGCACATTTCTGCACAGAGGAAAGTAAAACTGAGTGGAAATCAAGTAGGATAGAGAGGATAGGAGGAGATGGGGAAAAACCCTACCTAATGGATACAATGAATACTATCTAGGGGATGGGCATACTTATAACCCTGACTCAAGCATAAAAAAATCAATACATGTAACCAAAACCATTTGCATGCCCATGATATTTTGAAATTGAAAAAAATAAAGTCTATGACCATTTTGAGTTAAAAAAATATTTTAAAAATAAAGGGAAAAGATACAATTAATGCCGCATTATAGAAAGTCTTTTCTGACAACAGCAAGGAAGATATATTGGAGGAATGTCATCGTGTCAACATGGAGAATCCCATGACTCTGGTAATAATTAAGATGAGTAGTGATAAGAGCTAGGATAATGGATATTAGTCCACTGAGCAATTATTAAGTTAAAAGATAATATTTTCTAAAGGAAAATTGAGGCTTTGGAAATTTTTGTCTGGATAGGATTATGAAATACATGAGAGTGAAAAGGAATGATTCTAAGTTTTATGTCTTGTAAGAATGATGAAAAATGATGCTATTTGTAAAAAAATCAAATATATTGTTTTTATGCTTCATTTATGACAGAATCTGGAAGCCCAGCAATGGTGACAAGTTTCAATTATTTCCTTAAAAGTCATATATTTTCCTGTCCTTGTATGTCTAAGTTCCTAGAATTTATCTTTTACTAACTTAAATGCCTATTTTAGCCTGGGAAACTTCACTCACATAAAGCTCCAGCCTATGAGCTAAATTTCTGTCATGAGAACTGGAGTATTCCTAAGGGATGGCAAATCATAGAAATTAATTTTGACTTTTATCAATATAATTTTTTGAATACTGTGATGTAAGTAGCCAAACATAATGTTATCAGCAGAACCTAAGTTACAAAGGACTAAAATATTAGTGGAGACTGATATTTCAATAAATTTAAAGAAAGAATTAAGTGGAAGAGTTTGAGAGCTGTTATCAAGTTATGAATGGGATTTTGGGAGGCTGTCATTTCAAGGATATGGGATATCTAGAATGCACACACAAATAAAGTGATAGGAAGTATGGATGAGAAAGCTATTGAAAATATATGAGAGAGAAGGTAAGTGAAGGAAAAAAAAATTTCTCAGTATAGAGCAGTAAAAAGACATAGATGATATTACAGAAAAATTTTGAGATAAAGTTAAAGGGAATTGCAATGATTCATTTTGATTGTCTTTAACTTTATTAGTTAAAAAGAAGTCAAGGTCATCCAGCTCTATATTTTTCTAACAAAGGGTCCTGAGAAGCTAAGAATATGAAGTTAGACACATGATTACATTAACAGGGAAAATGTTCTGCATTTTGGTTAACAAAATCTCTTTTACCCATTTGACTTAATTGCAATGTATTTGGAAAAAAAAAAAATATTTGCGTTCTGGTGGACTGCAAGGTCAATATGACCCACAATGTTGACATAGCAGCTAATAGATCATTGAGTACAATAGTTGAAATCAAGATTCCAGAAAAAAAAGGTAGTCATTCGACTGAACTTAATATAGTTCAGGACACAACTGAAGGCTTATGTTTTGTGTTGGGCTCTGCAATTTTCTCAAGTTTTTTTTTTCTTATGATTTTAGTAATATGCTTCTTGTAAATGTTTGGAAAATAAATGAAAATACAAAAATAGTAAAAATCTTGTATAATCACACCAACTTTAGATGATGACTATTAACAATGCAGAATATTTCTTCCAATCTTTTCTTTATGCACACAATAATATACAGATAAATTTATAAATTTGGAAAATTTAAATTTGACATAAAATTAGAACCTAATTACTAAACTATATTAATGATTAAATCATTAAAGCTGGTGAAGGTGACACGTGCTTGTACTCCCAGCTATTTGGGAAGCTAAGGAGGGAGGAGTATTTGAGCTCGAAAGTTCGAAGCAGTCTAGGGAACTTAGGAAGACATTCATCTCAAAAAAAAAAAAAAAACTGAAAAAATGTTAAATCATCCAAATTATTTTTCAATCATTTTCTTTGTTGCATTTGGGACTATTAGGTGGGTATTTGCTTTACCATAATCCAAAATGATGTATTCAAGGGCACTTGTTACAGAATAGGTAGTGTCTCAGAGAAAAATTCAGGTCTACAACTACTAGGACACAAAAAGTTACTGTAGTTTTTAAGTGAGAATACTTCCTTTTCTTAATCAAGATTTGAAAGAAAAACTTTAGAGTTAAGTTTCATTCAAGATATCTATATGTATGTAGGTATGTATCCATAAGACCTTACATGCTATACAGCTTTATAATTACAGTTTTATTGGTTATTCATTTAAGGTTTTAATTATAAAACTATCATGCATGATATCCTTTCATTGTTGAAACCCCTTTCTATATTAATAGATAAAATACCTATATTCCTTAAAAAATAATGTATCCTATTTGTTATCAAGGAAAAAAATGGAAGAATGATGTATTTTTTTGTTAATTTTATGTATAAAACTTTATAAAGATTAAAGAAAACATAAGGCATATTCATAGAAAGGTTTTTATTCCTCACCCCCATCCAATCCTCTCCCCTTCTTAGTTTCCAATGTTCATTATATCACTTTATGACCATATACACCCATTGGTTAGCTCCCACTTATAAGTGAGACCATGTGGTATTTGTTTCCATTCCTGAGATACTTTAAACAGAATAATAATATCCAGTTCCATCTAAGTTGCTGCTCACTTAAAAATTTTTGTTCTTTTTAACCTAATTTGTCTTTATTTCCTATGGCTGAATTTCAGTTGTTCTATTTGTCTTTGGTTTGAAACGCTTTACTTTGACATGATTGTGTGTGGATTTATATTTATACTGCTCGGGACATTAAGGATATGTAAATTTGAGGATTGATATCTTTCTTCAGTGTTGGATAATTCCTGACTATCATCTCTGCAAATGTTGTTTCTATCTTATTTTCTACTTTCTTTTTGCTACTCCAATTACAGTTAATCCTCATTATTTGAAGATTCACTATTTATGAATTTTCCTTCTTGATCAAGTTTATTTGTGACCTCAAAATCAACAATCATGATTGTGCAGTCATTTGCAGGTCTACACAGAGATGGAATATTTGAGTAGTTAATGAACACTCTCCCAGTTGAGGTCAAGCAAGGTGGCACTGACCTCCTGTTTCAGGTCTCATACTGTAAATAAGTGCCTGTTTCATAACCTGTTTAATTGCTATCTTTTAAACATTTTTGTGCCTTTTATTGGTGATTCTACTGTTTAAAATGACCTCCAAGTATAGTGCTGAAGTGCTGTCTAGTGTTCCTAAGCACAAGACTGATGTTCCTTACAGAAAAAATACGAGTGTTAGATAAGCTTCACTCAAGTATGAGCTATAGTGCTGTTGGCTGTGGCCTGAATATTAATAAATCAATTATATATGTATGTGTATATATATATTTAAATGGAAACACACATAAAATAAAGTTATGTATTGATCGGTTGATGAAAATGTTGAGACCAAGTGCTCATGGGAACCCAATTCTATATTTCCCCTTGGAAAAATTATTCAATATTCACTAATTAATTGCCTGTAGCAACTTTATAGAATATAGCTACTGCAAATAACAAAAATCAACTGTATAGGTTTAACAATATGTCTATGTTACTTATTCTCTCTTTATTTTTCTTCCTTTTCTATCTGTTTTCTCCTGGATATTTTCTTCTGACTTATATTCAAGTTTTAATCTGCTGATGAATTCTTAATTCAATTATTTTACTCTTTGGTTCTAGAATATCTATACTTTTCCATGTTTTCTTTCGTAACGTTTAAGTTTCTTTGGAAAATTCTTAATTTTGTCTTTTGTTTCATTGAATATTATTATTTTTTAAAAATCTATAATCTGATAATTTCAAATAGCAGCAGCTTCTGTGTTTCTGTTTATATTGCTTATTGTTTCTTCTGGGTTGCATTCATTTTTTGTTATTGTATGCCTAGTTACTTTTCTATTTTTATTATTTTTGCTTGCAGAACACTGTATTTGAAAAATTACAAAAATAATGCAATGCCTAGTTTGATGCTATCTTCAGAGAGAATTGCTCATTTGCTTCTCACAGCCTCCTATGGAAATAATAATGTCCTATTACCCAAATTCAATTTGAAAGATTGAAATGATTCGAATTAGGTTTGTAGTAGACTGATCTACTTATAACACACTGTTATTTCTATTAAATACTTATTTAGAATCTTTAGAAGGTCCCAGTATTCAGCCTGAGTGCTCCAGGCTTAGGAGGCTGACAAAAGTGCTGTACAGGCTCTTAGACTCTTAGCCATCACTTACACGTCAGCGGCCTCCCCTAGGTGAAAAGTGATTCCAAATATCAGATTTATCTCTAAATTTCCATTTTATTACAGACACTGGTCTTTAAGAAGGCTTTTTATAAACATATGTATTTTTACTTCAGTGCCAAAGTTAGTTTAAATTATTCAGCTGGTTATTACTGAAAACCTACTTTCGATTTTTCATTTCAATTATTTAATTTTTATTTCTAGATTCTGTATATAGTTATTTATAAAATGTGTTCATTTAATTTAAATAACTTATTATTCCTCTTTAACTTTACTCCTTTATATTTTTATACAAGTTAAAATATTTATTTTATGCCTAATAATTCCAATATTTGAAGTCTTTATGGATCTATTTTATTGCTATTTCTGATGAATCTTGCTCATGTCAGCAGTTTACTTTTGGGTTTAGTAATTTTTTATTATAAATTTATGTTTCTTTACAAATTATTCAGGGAAAACCTATTATACCTCTGTTTAAATTGTAGTACAGGAGAGATATTTTGGTTTGACTTAGTAGTTCTCTTTTACTAAATAGCAATATGACAAAAATGCTTATATTTAGAAATTTGTTCATAGATTTAATAGTTTTTTAGAAAAAAATACTATCCTTGGGATTACTGGGTCAAAATAGTAAATATTATATTTTGATATGTATTATCAAATTTATTCCTTAAGGGTCACTGAAACTTATATTACAATATTTGGGTTTCACATTTTAAGACAAATACTGAAAAAAATTATCACAAAAAGTGTAACTAGGATAATAACAGAACTGAGAGACAAAAAATGCTAAAAGCCAAGAACAGAAGAAAGGTAAAATAAGAAGTGAGTGTGTGTGTGTGTGTGTGTGTGTGTATGTATTGACCTGCTAACTTGCTAAGTTGAGCAGACATTAAGTATAGGCAATAAACATTCCAAAAGTATAGTAGGTTTTGTTTCTATGGATTGATTAATCCATTTGATTTTGCTTTTAACAATAATTGCTGAGTGGCCAATTTATGTCTACAATGAGCTGGACACGACGGATTCAACCACAAGCCAACACGGAACTTACAGACTGATGGAAAAAACAAAATAAACAAGTTCAAAACAAAATATGAAAAAATAGCAAAATATGAAAAGTGGTATAATTGTAAAAAAATAAGTATGCAGTGATAGAGAGGGAAGTCTTTTCTTACCTACCTTTTCTAGAGTGGTTAGGGAAAGTCTCTTACATTAAGTATCACTTAGATGTGGGTAGGTGGTAAGTTAAGGGTAGAAGTAGGGAAATTAACACAGATAAAATAAACAAACAATGACACTGACAAAAGATGCCTACATGGTGCAAACTTAGTGAGAGAGAAACATGAAGTAAACTGCAAAGGGAAAGCCATAGCTAGATCGAGCAAAGATCCGTAGATCAGGTAAGGAATTTGGATTTTATTCTCAGGGCAACAAAAAAATCTTTAAAAAGTTTTTTTCAGCAGATTTGTCATGCACATTGACTTATATTTTTTTAAGCTCCCTCTACAGTTTTTGAAAAGAATGAATTGTAGACCATTAACAGTGGAAACAGAAAAACAAAAGTAGGAAATTATTGCAATAATCTAATTGAGAGATGGTTATGGCTTGGATTGTGTGGCTTGTAGGTGAGAATGAGAGAAATGGACGTATTGAGATAAGTGTTGGAGGTAGAGGTGGATATACTCAACAGAGCTAAGTGATGGACTGAATAAGGGAGTGAGGGAAAATGCAGATTCTAGAATGACTTTCAGTTTTCCAGCATGAGCATCTGAATAAATAGTGATTTAAATGAATGATATGAAAATAGAAAGACAGACACCTAGAATCCTGTACACATAGCATGTGTCTATCTGACACAAGGCACTATAAGCTTCCTGGGGACAGGAACTTTCTTTTATCCATTCTTGTATCCTTATTGCCTAGCACAATAACTAGCATAGGGAATGCACCCAATAAGTCTTGCTGAATGAATGGACGAATGAATAATTAAGTGAAAAAAAGGATGTCCTTTGTCTTTTTGTCCTGGACAACCAGAAATAACGGCTCATAATTACAGGCAGACAGATTTCAATTCTATGTAAATATTGCCAGATAATTACAGCTCTACAAATTAAAGAGTCAGACTTCAGAATAACATGTTCTCTGACAACTAGAAATATTTAAGCAGAGTTTTGCTGAAAATAATATAGGTGTCTAATTTTGAAATAGAATTGGAAATTAACTCAGGCAGAAAATATTAATTCTTTTAACCTCGCTACTTAATCCCTCTTTAAGTTCAGAATACCTTTCATTGTCCATACCTGTGAACAATGACTTTTTATTTCCTGTCAATTGAGTTAGTGAACTTATGTTAAAAGGGTGTCTTCAAATACCGAAAAGAAAATTAAAATAGCCCTTTCTCCTTTCAGATAAATAAAATCCAGAGTTTATGGTTTCCATTGTTAGCTAAGAGTACCAAGATGTCTGGCCTGTATGATCATGATTAGGAAGAGAGCATCAAGTACCTAGTTGCCTCTCCTGAGGAGATTCCTATCTTACACCTTAACGAGTAATATGAGCTTGGGAGGTTAAGGTGTTTTGTTAGAGTAGGAACAACTGGTAGAATCAGACGTGACAAACTGGTAGAGTTTTTGAATTTAGGAAATCCTTTTGAAAGCTTCTATCACTATTTTACACTTGGCACAAATCTCTACCAAAGCCCCATGGTATGGAGAAGGCAAAGGGACCCCTAAAATATGATTCCCCCAGGAAAAGAATTTCTTTCTCATGTATTCTTATTTATAAGACTTATAGACCACAGCTACAAGAATAGATAAAACTCGGTAGTCATAAGCATTCTAATTAAATATCAGTTATTTTATTGGCCATGAGTTAGGGAACAGAGTATTATGAGTGGGTATCCTATCTTTCCACTATAACCTAAAACAATCTGCTAGTAAAATAAAATAAAATAAAAATAAAACTGGTAAAATTTTCATTACATTTCTCTAACAGCTTATTGGGAATAGAGGGCCTTACAGCTAGAAACTCTCTTAACACCAGTGGTCAATTTTACTTACAAGACATATTGAATGTTCCAAGGACGTTTCTCATTATTCGATTTACCTAATTACTCAGGCAGTACAACCCTTCTATATATCAACAGCACATTGATGTTTAATGTGGACATATTGCACCTAGAATGTAACATGCAGAAGATAAGTTAAAAGTTTGTATTCTTTAGCTCTTACTAAATTGAAACAGAAATTTTTACAACTTCTGTATAAAATGTGAGTGCCAAAAAAAATCCAGTAATTAAAAGTCCAGCATATTAAGCTGAAACTTCTGTACCTCAAGAGTGTGAAATAAATTCTTACTAATGTAGTGTTATTGCTGCTATGTTACTTTGATTTTGTGAATATGTATAGTTGATCTTTTTTAGAATATCTGAACTTTCACATTTTTATCATAATCTAAAAATTTTCCAGATGTTCTTCTATATAATAGAATTTTTCCTAGTTTTAAACCTATATATTCAATTGTATAATATGAAAAGCACAAATAGACACAAAAAGTTAATAAAAAGCTACCCACTAGTATTTCTCCAGACTGTGTCAGCTACATATTGTAGTATATCTATGGGCAAGTTCTTGATAATTACTTTTGGAATGTGAATGAATAAGAGTTCTATTTCTTTTATTATTAGTTACTTGTAATACTTTTAAATTCTATTTTTAAATTCTAAATTCTGATTTTATTTTGATTCTATTTTTACCTTTTCTCCCTTTCTCTGTGTTACATCTTTTTCTGACATCCTTCCCTGAAACTGGTAACATTTTATCAGGCTGTTTTAAGAATTGCTTCTTTCTAAACCCTTGCAGCATGTGTTCCATTCCAAACACACAATTCTTTTTATAAAGAAAACCTTCTATCATCAGTATTATAAAGATAACATTTAGTAGAGATTAGAAATTTCTGAAGAAGACTCTATTAAAATTATAGATGTCACATAATACCTAGATGCTAGTTGCTTGAGAAGTAGAACAATAACCATATTATCACTGAGCACTAAATAACAATGTGCACCAGTAAATTAATTGATTAATTTATTCAACATATATGTATTAAGCATCCTTTTTATGTTGAGTATGCCTTTAGATGCTAGGGATAGAACAGGGGCCAGTCCCCACTTACACAGACCTTATAACATAATGAAGACAGAAAAACAAGAAAAATAATATGATTTCAGTTAAAGAAGAAATATAATGAAGAAAATAAAGCAATGTGTTGATACGGAGAGTCAGAAGGAATTTGAAAACTAGGTTTGGTCGAATGGTTAAGGAAGTCTGTTAACATGCAGGTGACATTTTAGCCTTAAATAGTCATTGCCTGAATTCATTGGGTCTACGTCTACTATAGGTAGATCAAGACGGTTTTATCATCTGATAAGTAACTAACAGAGTCACTGTAAAAAAAAAAAATGCAAGTGAAGAAGACAGGCCTGTAGCCATAATCACTGACAATCATTTTTGGGAGGCTGTGCTGAGCAGATACACAAATTATTAAAATTTTTACATGACCATAGAATGTACTTAGCTTGTATATTACATAAATATTTTTCTAATGCAATACTTTAACCTTTCAGATCCATGTCCTTAGGAAACTGATGGAAAAAGAATTTCATCAGGAGAAGCAGCTTGCTGATTCATGCCTGGCCCTTCAGTCATAATCAGATGGGCCAGACAATGGTACCCAGGCCAACCATATAAAAACAAACACCCTAGAGTTTATGAATTTGGAAAGTGAAGACAGTTATTTTAATCCTTTTTCCAGTATTTTAAGACATTCTTTTAATATAAGTTTGCCAACTCAAATTCAGGAAACAGTCTCAAGGGATTGATGATAGACTCTTTTTTCATAATTTAAAGAGAACTACCAAGAAGCAATTCAATCTTTCTTTCCTTCCCTCCCTCCCTCTTTCCTTCATTCTTCTGGTCAAATAGAAACATCTTTACAAATGAGTAAATGAGACTTACCTTGGCATCACTTTGCCTTAATAAGCCTAAATAGGTCTATTCTTGGTTCATCTGCTGACAGCATTTTGCATTTCATTTTTGCAATTTGCCTAGCTTACTAGTTTTGAAAATTCTTATGAAAATTAATTGATCTCCATGTTTGCACAACTGAACTTTAAAAATACAGTAAAATTGAAGCATATATTAATAATTTAAAGGAAGACTATACATTATTATTAGGAAAAACAAGCATTTTTAAATGATAATTTTGGTAATTTAATATGGTTTATAAATATAGAAATTGTTGTCATTTTCCTCTTTTATAAAATAGTTACTATTTTGTCTTTCAAAATGATGAGATTTCTGGCTTTTAAATAAGTATTTTTCAAATACCTCATATGTGATATCATCTACCACACGGCTGTCAAAAATTAAATAAAAAATTTTACAAGTACATGTTTAAAGTCCTCATAAAAGTGGCCTCTGTTGAGAATGGTCCATCTAACATGGCAAGAATCAAACCTCAGGAATTCTAGGAAAGTGGATTTATTTTTACATGAGAAAGTTAGAAATAACAGCCACAATAACCAATCCAGATTCAGACCTTTGTTGTATTAATCTATCCCAATTTTCCTCCAGAGACTATTTCTAGACTTTGATAAAACTAGAAGAGCTGGATCACAGAGAGCAATATTAGCTATAAATTCTGTCTTCCCTATTATTGTGCTTACACATTACTCAAGTATAGCTCTAGACACAATATCTGTAGAAAATGTATGAAACTTGTGTTAGTTTTGTGGTATGTTTAAATAAAACACCAACCAGTCAGGAATTCAGGATATCTGTGATAAATTCTAGTCTCTGACACTAATTAATTTGTTGACCTGGAACAAGACATTTCATTTTCTGGAGACACATCCAGTTCCCCAGTTATAAAATAAAGGTGTTAAACGAGGCTTTTTACAAGTATAGAATTCTGAGTGTGTTGTGGGCTAACACAAACATTTTTTAAAAAGAAAAAAAAATAATAAATAAAAATATTCAAAAAATTGAAATCGTATCAAGTGTTGTCTCTGACTACAGTGGAATAAAAGTAGAAACCAGTAACAAGAGGAACATTGAAAATTATACAAGCAAATGGAAATTAAACAATATTATCCTAAATCACCAGTGGGTCAATGAAGACAGAAGGAAACCAAAAATTTCTCAAAACAAATGAAAATGAAAACACAATATATGAAAACCTATGGGATAGAGCAATGGCAGTATGAAGAAGAAAATTTATAGCAATAAGTGCCCACATAAAAAGTAGAAAGCTTTAAAATAAATGACCTAACAATGTATCTTAAAGAACTAGAAAAACAAGGGCAAACCAAACCCAAAACTAGCAGAAGAGAAAAAATAAAGATCAAACAGAAATGGATGAAATTGAAACAAAAAATTACAAAAGATCAATTAAATGAAAAATTGGTTTTTTGAAAGGATAAACAAAATTGACGTAGCTTTAATCAGACTAAGCAAAAAAGAAGACACAAATAAATGAAACCAAAGATAAAAAAGGACACATTATAACTACTACTCCAGAAATTCAAAAGATCATTAGAGACTGTTATAAGCAAATATATGTTAATAAATTTCACCAACAAATTAGAAAATCTAGGAGAAATGTATAAATTTTCAGACACAATCTACCAATATTGAACCAGGAAGAAATCTAAAACCTTAATAAACCAATGATATGTAGGAGACAGAAGAAATAATAAAAGTCTCCCATCAAAGAAAAGTGCAGGAGTCAATAGCTTCACTGCTGAATTCCACCAAACATTCAAAGAACTAATACCAATTCCTCTTAAACTATTCCAAAAAAATTCAGGAAGGAAGGAATACTCCCAAACTCATTCTACAAGGCCAGAATCTCCCTGATGCCAAAACCAGGCAAAGACACAACAACAATAACAACAACAACAACAAAATCTATAAGCCAATATCTCCGGTGATTACAGGTGTAAAAATGCTCAACAAATAATAATAAATTGAATATAACAACACATTAAAAATATTATTCATCACAATCAAGTGAGAATCATCCCAGGGATGCAAGGATAAGGTAATCAATCAATTTCATCTATCTTATCAATAGAATGAAGGACAAAATCCATATGATCATTTCAATCGATGCTGAAAAAGCATTTGATGATATTCAACATTCCTTTGTGATAAAAACTCTCAAAAAACTGGGTATAGAAGGAACTTACATTGACATGATAAAAGCCATATATGACAGCTTTCAGGTACCATACTGAAGAGGGAAAAACTGAAAGCCTTTCCTCTAAGAGTTGAAACAAACAAGGATGTCCACTTTCACCACTGTTATTCATTTCATTCATTTCATTCATTTCATTCGTTTCATTTTCTGGAGACACATCCAGTTCCCCAGTTATAAAATAAAGGTGTTGAACTAGGCTTTTTACAAGTAATGGGAGTTCTAGGTAGAACAATCAGACAAGAGAAAAAAATCAGGGGCATCCAAACTGGAAAGGAAGAAGTCAAATTATTCTTGTTTGCAAATGATATAATCTTATATCTAGAGAAAGGTATAAACTCCAAAAAACTTTTAGAACTGATAAATTCAGTAAAGTTGCAGGATACAAAATCAACTTACAAAAATCAGTAGCATTTCTATAGGCCAACAGCAAGCAAATTGAAAAAGAAGCCAAGAAATTAATCCCACTTACAATAGCTACAAATAAAATAAAATACCAGGGAATAAACTTGACTAAACAAGTGAAGGATCTCTACAATGAAAACTATAAAACACTGATGAAAAAAAATGAAGGGGACACAAAAGAATGGAAAGATAGTCCATGCTCATGGATTGAAAGAATCAATATTGTTAAAATATCCATACCATCCAAAGCAATCTACATATTCAATGCAATGCCAATCAAAATACAAATGATATTCTTCACAGAAATAGAAAAGTAATTCTAAAATTTATATGGAAGCACTCACTAAAGACTCAGAATAGCCAAAGTCATTCTGAGCAAAAATAACAAAAATGGAAGAATCACATTACCTGATTTCAAATTACACTATAGAGCTGTAATAACCAAACATTGCAATACTGGTATAAAAACAGATACATAAAGTAATGGAACACTTGTGTTGAAATAAAACCACAAATCTATAGTGAACTCATTTTTTACAAAAGTGCAAAGAACATACAGTGGGGAAAGGACAGAGTCTTAAATAAATAGTGCTGAGAAAACTAGATATGCAGAAAATGAAACTAGACCCTTAGCTCTCAGCATATGTAGAGATTAAATCAAAATGGATTAAAACTTAAATCTAAGAACTAAAACCACAATGGTACTAAAAGAAAGTGTTGAAAAATTGCTATAGGATATTGGTCTTGGCAATGATTTCTTAAGTAATTCCCCCAAAGCACAGGCAACCAAAGCAAAAATGGACAAATGGAAGCACATCAAGATACAAAGCTTCTGCACAGCAAAGGAAACAATCAACAAAGGGAAGAGATAAACCACAGAATGGGAGAAAATATTTGTAAACTACCCATCTGACAAAGGATTAATGACTATAATATCTAAGGAGCTCCTACTACTCAATAAGAAAAAAATCACATAGTCTGATTAAAATTTGGGCTAAGTATCTGAATAGACATTTCTCCAAAGAAGACATATAAATAGCCAAGTTTATGAAAAAAATGCTCAATATTATTAGTCATCAGAGAAATGAAAACCAAAACTAAAATGAGACATCATCTCACCCCAGTTTTAAATGCAGCCAATAAATGAATGCTGGTGAGGATGTGGAGAAAGGGGAGCTCTTATACATTGTTGGTGGGAATGTAAATTAGTGCAACCACTATGGGGAATAGTATGGAAGTTCCTCACAAAACTAAAAATAGAACTACCATATGACCCAGAAATTTCACTGCTAGATATATATATAAATAAAAAAAATCAGTATATGGAAAAGATATCTCATGTTTATTGCAGCACTATTCACAAAAGCCATGATTTTGAATCAATCTTAGTGTTCATCAATGGATGAATGGATAAATAAAATGTAATACATATATGCAATGAAATATTAGTCAGCCATAAAAACCAAATCCCATCATTTGCAACAATATCGATGAAACTAGAGAACATTCTGTTAAATGAAATAAGCCAAGCAAAGACTGTGAAACACACACAAATCTTGTGTGTTTTCACTCATATGTCAGAGCTAAATATTAAAATAATTGATGTCATGGAGATAAAGGGTAAAATGATGGTTACTAAAGGCTGGGAAGGGTAGCAGGGAGTGAAGGGTAAAGTGGGGATAGTTAATGGGTGCAAAAGTATACTTAGATAATTTGATAGCACAACACAGTAACTACGGTCAACAGTAAGTTATGATATACTTTAAGATGACTGAAAGTGTGAAATTGGAATGTTCCTAACACACACACACACACAAAAATAATAAATGCTTGCGATGATAAATACTCCAGTTACCCTGATTCCATTATTACACCTGTATGCCTGTATCAAAATATCACATGCACCCTATAAACATACACAACTATTATGTACTTATAATTAAAAATAATAAATTCAAAAAAATTAATTTATAGGCTCTTGCTTAGCTTCATGCTCTAGCTCTAAGATTCTGAAAATGGCATATTGGCTTTCTCTGCCTCAAAGAAGAGTTCCATTTGCATCCATGGGAGGAGAGCAGCAGATATTCCTGGGTTCATGCAACTATTCAAGCAGACCATCCTCATGAAAGAAGTTTTACTTACTGCTCTCTAGTTTCCCAGGGCTACAGTAACTCATCTTCAAGCTACTAATGTTAACTAATGGAGTTACTGTTGCTAATCATGTTGTCTTCTGATTAACTGCAGTTCCCGGAATGCCTCTAAGATTTCCAGTTTAACTATTATAAGAGCACATACTTACTGTAAACTCTGCCCTTAAGCAAATGCCAACACATTCCCTGTGAAGCACAAATACCTTCTCTCCCTGTAGTATATAAGCCCTGAGTATGGAGGAAACAATGCACAGATCTACCTGTCTTGTGGCCGCCCAATACCATATTTCTGTCTGTAAGTTCCCCAATAAAACATTTTATAGCAACGGCAGAGTATTACGCACCACTTAGTTAATCACAAATACTTTTCTTCTTCCTTATGGCAAGCATAGCCCAAGTATAACCAAATGATTAAAAAATATGTAAAAAAAATTGTTTGTTACTGAAAATGTCTAAAGCAGAAAGTCAAACATAGAGCAAAAGAATACATATTATCTAGATCCAGTGATTTGGTTTATTTAACACTTGCTTTAGGACTAAGACAGTTGTACTATTTGGCATCCTGAGTTCTGTTACCCATTAATGCATATTATTTTAGAAGTTTTCTTCTAAAGAGATGGTCCAGTGCTACATAAATTCTCTTTTATTTTCTCTGCACAGAGTTTATGACAGCTATTATACATATATGTCCTTATAGCTAATCATCTTCCCAGATTCCCTCATTAGAGTACAATCTGCTTAGCTTTCAGATCAGATCTGTTCTAACCCATAGTATCTATGGTGAGTGTTGTTTATCAAGAGACAAAATGCAGATTTTCATGCTAATTTACAACATGATATACCAATCGTTTTCCTTCATGGTTGGTTTTTCATTCATAGATTATGAATTGTGGCTTTAAGATGCAAATGAGTTTTTTAGTTTAATTCATTGGCATTCCAAAAGCTTTTATAACAGTTTAAAAACAGTTCAGCTGTTTCCTAATATTCTTCTTCCTAAAAAGCTTTCAGATATATTCTACTCCCTGCAAGCCTTACAATTTGCCACGTCAGCAGGTGTAGAACTAACCAATAAGAAGTTAATGATAGACAAATGCCCTGCAGTACAGTTACAGAATTTCAGAATTAATATATCATTGGAACAGAATGCTCTACATAGACAAGATTCAATAAATTTGGTTTTCTTATGTGCCTGATTATTCATTTTCATGTTGACTATTATTTTTCCTGGAGATAAGATTTATATAAAATTATTATTATTATTATTAAATCATTGTTGATTTGAAATAAAGCCTTTCTACTCAAAATTTTTTCTTAGACTATAAACATCGACCTCACAGGGAGCTGGTTAGAAACTCGCGCTTATAGGTATCAACTCAGATTATCTGAATTAGAATCTTCATTTTAACAAGGTTCCCAAGAGCTTAGTCTGCACCTTCATGTTTGTGAAGTACTCAATGAAAGAATTTAGTCTTGGTCTTTAATATGTAGTTCTCACATTTTTGTTACAGATGTCTTAACATTTAAATGTATAACATAATAGGAAGACTTTTAAGAAAAAAATAATTTAAATGTGAAATTAAAACAAAAAGGAGTGATATATCCATTTGGGTTGAATTTATTACAAGTATCTAATAAAAACACCGCTTTGTAATCTAATTTAAATATATAATACTATATGTTAATACTGTAAAATGTAAGACAAAGTTTCTTTGGTAAAATGAAGGAAAGCAAAAATTTTCTCTCTCTCTTTCTCTTTCTGTCTCTCTCTACCCTCACACACAGACACACACACACACACACACACACACACACACACACACATACTTGTACACCCCATACACAAGGAAATTGATGATCAATATGCTAAACCTTTGCAATGGTCCTATCCTCCCCCTTATACCATTTAGCCTCTATCCCTCTGTGACATTAAAATTTGATCTCTTTAAAAAATGTTATAAACTTAAAAATGTTATATTGCTTCTGTAGCTATATTTATCATAGCACTTTTTCTTTTCCCCTTTCAGGACTGACACATTATAAGTTAATATACTGAACATTTTTCAGCTTTGCAAAATGAGGAGGGAGTTGAAAATGGGTTAGAGTTACTATTTATACTAAGAATGAATGAACATTCTTTGCCATTTTCCTAGAAAGTCAAATGTCTCATCGTAAGAGTGGTTGCTTTTTCCTTTGAGGACCTTTTCTTGTTTTATAATGAAAATAAAATAATAAAATAATATCACTCTTCCATTTTATAAATGTTCTCTCTATAGATAAATACACACACTGAAAATATATATATATATATATATACACATACACACATATATCTCTTCTACATAAAATTATTATCAGTAAACCAACTATATTTAAAATCAAAACTTAGATCCAAAATGAAGCACTGTGAAATATCTTTAGTTAATTTTAACACAACGAAAATAGGGCAAAATTAAATGTGCTAACATTATAATTCTTTTGCCACTTTGCTCTATGTGAGTGAGTGTGTTATATGGATGTTCTCACAACATTGAAAAGACCTGGTATGTCGTGTTGTCATTATGAACATTTCGGGAAGGAAAGAACCAAGGTCAATCAAGCAAGAAAAAAAGTTAAACAGGCAAATTGGGCACAATTGTGACTCGGCAATCGCCCTAAGTGGCTGATTATAGTTTGCCTTCCTACTTAAACTTGCAGCTGTGCTTAAGAGAAAAAAGGAAAGGAGTGGGTGGAACAACTATGAAAATGAGGGTAAATAGATTACTTTTGAAACTGAGCCTCATTCTCCATCTATGTTAGGCCTCTTTATGAGGCTGTAGAAAGAATTTCCTGATCTAAGAATGTTCAAGTGATGTTAGCAATGCAGAAAGAATTGACACAGCAGAGCTTTATCTTATCATCATGAACTGTATTTCTTTTATAGCAATTACAAAAGCCATTCTCATTTGAAACCTATTTTGGTTCTGTGGTTTATTTTACTTCTTTGACATACTCTCAGTCTCGTACATTCTTTTACTGTATTTTTTAAAATTTTGTTTTAAATTTTAATTCATTCTCAGGGTACATAAATTTAGATATGCTTACAATTTGCCAGCATGGGCAGGTAGGGGTGGTTGTGTGTGGTGTGGTCAAGGAGAAAGCAAGGTTGGAGAAAAACAGGTTAGCCAATTTGTCAATATGTATGTAAAGTATTAACGTTGGAGAGAAGCTTAAAGACTCAGTTCTACTAGGCAAGGAAACAGGCTGAAATAGGTAAATATCCTTCTCATATACATATGTAATATAGTTAGTCGATGGTAAGATAAGAACTAAATTTCAGCCTCCTAATTCTTAAATCTGAGGATTTTTACACTGCCTTAATCTTTCTGGTCCTCGCCTTGATTTTAAGAAGGGAGGATCCAAAAGGAGGATAAAACCAAATTACTGTCAAGATTCTTTCTACTCTATCATTTTATGATTCTGCAAAAGTACTCAAACTGTGACATTCAACGAAAGGGGGTGAAAGCTAGTATTTCCTAAGCACCAATCTCTTTATTATGGCCTTTACAAAAAAAAGTCCTTATTTAGTAAATTAATCTTATCAACAGATCACTATCATCAATTTCCTTTGGCAAATGTAAAATTTACAACTGAGAGCAGCTTAGAAACTTGTTCACGGAGTATTGATTATAAGCTGCAGATCAAGGATTTAAGCCCAGGACATTCTATCAGACACTAAAGCCCATGCTTTCCATATTATGTCAAGCTGCTTTAAGTGCCAGCCCTGCTCACAAGAGAAGCTGCCATCAGCGGTGAAGTGTGGTGGGTACCAAGGAACTTTTCATTGACCAATCCACTCACACTTTCAATAAATATTCCATCAAGTGTCTTCTATGTGCTGGTAAGCATTAGGTATCATGAGTGATGTAAAGAGACAAATATCCTGCCTTCAAGAAAATTACTGCCTAGTGAATTTCACTGGATAGATTCCAGACCAATAGTTGTCAGTGCGTACGAATGTCTTAGATCAGAGCTTGTCAAACTATGCCCCACAGGCCAAATCCAGCCTGCTGCCTATTTTTGTTAAAAATAATTTTTAAAAAGTGTTGATTGTCTCTGGCTGCTTTTGTACCATAACAGCAGAACTGAGTAGTTACCAGAGACCTTATGGTATGAACAGCCTAAAGTATTTACCATCTGGCCTCTTACAGACTAACTTGATTACCCTTTTCTAGACCATTTTGTGATCTAAATTAGATACGCACCATCTAATTTCTCTTATCAATCCAGGTGATATATATCATCCTAAGACAACATTTTCTTCTCTTATCTTTGTTTACCTGGCTTTCTACGTAATTTATTATGTAGGTTCAATAGCTACATGAGTCTGGTTTCTTCGATGATACAAGCTATTATTATAAAATATTTAGAAAATTTAAAAATGTTAAATAACAAATATATTAATTTATATTTAAGTATAGTTATTTTGTTCTTTATGTGGTTTATGTACATATACTTTAAAATCAAAATGTCATACTCTATACTTTTAGGACTTTTGTCCTCTTACCATTACTATATCGTGAGAATTTCCCCACAGAAGTAAATTTTTAGAATTATCATGCTACTCTGCCTTGAATCATTACATCCATATATATGTGTGTGTTTGTGTATATGTGTATGTGTGTTTGTGTGTATAATCAAGCCCACTGACTTTGGACCAATACTCATGCTCTCCAAGTTCAAATTCATATTAGGCAAATAAAGTTCAACATAAGAAAAAGCAAATTCAGTTTCCTACATCAGCCAGGCAAATAACACAAATATTTGAGTCAGGTTCATATCAACACTCTACTGAGGAGTCAAACTTTTGGTGAACAGGCAACTATTGAAATATTATTCTAGCATTCTTAAGTTGAATAAACTACAAATGTGAAATTCTTTTTCAAGGAAAATATTATTTAGTGCTCCTTCTCTAAGCTCTTTGGCCACATGAACTACCATTCATCTCTCAACTTTATTCTTCCTTTTAACTAGTGTAACTAAGATTATTAATATTTCTTCCTTTTCTTATACATGGACAAATCAAAGCCTTCTTGATTAGGCTTACCTGAATGCAATATTTATGATTGATTCCCAAGTTCAATATAAGCATGCTTGCTTAGTAACTAGATATCGTAGCTTCTGATATCATCTGGAGAAATAAAGGCAATAATGTAGAGATTTTTAAAGCATTATAAAACTGCTAATATTTCTGTTTTACCAAAAGCATCAGCACTCAATCAAAAAATCATGCTCAAATTTTTGTGTTATTACTAACCCAATGTATTTCTTTCTCTCAACAGGCACACAAGTCACACAATACTGTTTTCTGGGACTTCAAAATATCTTTCATTACTAATCCTTGATGTAATACCATATATAACTATATTCACCGAATTACAGTTAATTACAATGAAAAATTTTGCATTTAATAATCCTTTCATTTATATAAAATAAAATATACACAGCAGACCTTACATGTTATTTTAGCTTTTAGAAAATTTGTCCAAATATATGCTATATTACTCTGGAATAAAATTTGATTGCTTCATGAATTTTGGTAAAGGACAATTTTTTTTTTCTGAAATGACAGAATGAATTTCATATATCTCTATTTTAAAATTTGATTTTTTCTACTTATTTATTTGACATTAATTTTGATACATAGTACCCTGTTTATTGATCCTTCATGTCACTCAAAGATGGTGAAATTTATTCATAAATCTTTTCATTCAGAAAGCAAATCTGTATATTTATTTGCACAGTACCGGCTCTATTATCCTTTCTTTTTTTTATGAATATCTCACACATAAGTGATTATATATATAAAAAGACTAACAACTGATATTTTAAATGGGGTCAATCAATACAAGTATAAGGAAACCACAAAAGTTTGTGGAAAGATATAATTAATAAATAAAAATAAAAACAAAAAGTATAACTTCTGTTTCTAAACATGAGCTCCATCAAAGTCAAGACAGTTTTATAAATGATGACATTATTCAGTGCATCACTAAGGAATTGAGAGTTCTAGGAATGCAGTCAAAAAGCATTATTAAATGAAGAAAAAAGGGTGTCCTTAGCAGATTTTTTTTAAGATTAGGAAAGAAATGAAGTAAGAGGAGCCAAATTAGGACTATAATGTGGATGCCTAATGATTTCCCATCAAAACTCTCACAAAATTTCCCTTGTTTGAAGAAAGGAATTAACAAGAGCATTGTCATGGTAGAGACAGAGCCTCTGGTAAAGGTTTCTTGGGTGCTTTTCTGTAAAATTTTGGCTAATTTTCTCAAAACATTCTCATAATAAGAAGATGTTATCATTCTTTGTCCTTCCAGAAAGTCAACAAGTGAAATGCCGTGAGTATCCTCCAAAATATTTGCCTTTACCTTTGCTCTTGACTTTCACCTCTTGGTATTCATTGTTTTAACTAAACCACTTCTATCTCTTGATAGCCATTGCTTTGATTATGCCTAGTCTTCAGGAACATACTGGTAAAGCTACTTTTCATCTGTTACAATTCTTCAAAGAACTACTTCAGGATCTTGATCCCAATTGTTTAAAATTTCCATTGAAAGCTCTGCTCTTATCTGCAGCTGATCTGGGTACAATAATTTTGGTACTCATTGAGTGGAAAGTTTGCTCAACTTCAGTTTTTCAGTCAGAATTGTGTGAGCTGAACCAATTGAGTTATCTCTGGTGGTGGATATTGTTTCTGCTGTTAATTATCTGTCATTTTCAATTAGGGCATGAACAAGTTTTATTTTTTCCTTGCAAATTGATATAGATAGTCTGCTACTGAGGGCTTCATTTACAACATCATCTTGTCCCATTTTTAAACTGATGATTTCTTGGGGACATTGTCTACATAAAGTTTTCATAAAGCATGACTGAGTTCACCATTCTTTCACCCAAGCTTCAACATAAATTTGGTGTTTTTTCTTGTTTCAATTTTGGCAGAATTCATGTTGCTCTGGTGGGGTCCTTTTCAAACTGATGTTTTATCCCTCCTAGTGCCTCAAACTAGATCTTGTTTAGACATGTTATCACAAGTTAATACGAGTTTATTTTGGTGCAAAAATTTGAAACCATGCATTGTTTTTTCACTATATGCATTTTCATGAACTTTTTGAAGTCCCCTCATAACATTACATATTCATACTTTTAGCTAGTAATTCAGAAATATTTTTTTAACTTCTGACATCTAACTTTTGAATCATATTAGTATCTACTACATATTGAGTGCAAATATTAGTGAGTAACACAACTACTAAACAGTGAGTGTAGAAAAACTTGCAGTGAATAAGTATACTATATTTGAGGAATTTTGATATAAAATAATGCATGATTATATAGTGTCTTGCAATTTAAATAAAAAATTATATTTTTAAAAAACACTACTTTCATTCTGCAAATTAATCTAAGAATTACTTTATAAATTATAGAAGAATATCTAGTATATTAAATTTTAATATTACTTGATTATTAAATTTGAAAAGAGAGACAAATGTATATATGGCATATTTAAGAAGCTCCAATGTGACATGAAAAGCAGTATATCCCATATGGAAGTATTTGATATAAGAAGCAAAGAAAGTGTGTCTCAGAGGCAGCCTCTGTGACTTCACATGTGTATTATATGACATCCCTCCAAAGCAAGGCAAAAAATTCTGACAAACATATTTTGCAATCTCTTCTTAAACCACTGGAATGAAAAAAATAAGTGACTTTCAAACTTTCAAAGTCCCAGATTCAATTAAAAATAAAACAGAGCAGTTCTCTAGGGCTAAGAAGTGTCCATTATTGAGCTTAAACATCAACAAAGAAACTGCCCAAAGAATCAAAATTAAGATATGAAAACCCAACTAGAAAATAAAAAGTTTAAAATTTCCACCACTATCAAGCTACTTGAGGAAAGTAGTTTTTGCTTATAGCCATTTGAGTCTCCTATCATTTTAAATGAAATGAAGAAAGGATATTGGACAATGATTGATATGGCTTTTCTTTCTAGTTCTGATTATTTCCTTTAACTTCTTGCCATAATTTTGCATAAAATTGCATAAAATTGGCTTTGCAAGCTAACTATTGGCAATAGCAACATCCTTGGAATTTTTTCCTTATTCATATGTACTTTCTAAATTAGTTTATACTGTTTTAACTGTATATATCTCCTATTCTAATTAGTCCCAAATATACATCTTAAGTAACACCATTCCTCTTAACTCTATATTTGGCTATCGACTTGAATGCCTAATTTTACCATCAACTTGAATGTCTAAGAAATGTGTTAAATTAACACGTAAAAACAAATTTGTGCCTGCAACTGTAGTGTTCCTCACTCATCCAGTATATTGACAATCATCTGATAGACAGACTCCAACTTTTAACACCACACTTAACTTCTGTTTTTTCCTCATATCTCACATGGCAGAGAAGACTAACTTTCCACCAATGATTTATTTTTCACTTCTCATAGCAGAGTTCTTATAGGAAAGTGCTGCCCAAGAAATAAACATATTTCCCATTCCCCTTGTATAAAATTAGGGACACAATGGCTGGTTTTGATCAGTGAAAAGTGAACAAAAGTGATAAATTTGCTTTCTTGGGCAATGTGATTAAGAAGTGAATATACCTTCTCCATCTTTTTTTTTTCTCCATTAGTATGCTGTAAATTAATGCGTAGGAAAACCATGGAAGCAACATCATGTTGGTAGGGTCATTAGAGTGACTCCCTGAATGACTGTGTAGAAAGAACCCCCACCACACACACACACACACACACACACACACACACACACATACACACACACACACCAAAAACATCTACATTGGCCTTTTTGGTGGCAAAATAAAACTTTAGTTTCTAAGCCACTGATAGTGTTATAATAACCAACACACTTCATATGTAACCCAATGGCAAATATATTCCAAATCCAGACATCTCCCTCTTCTAGTCCCACCACAATAGTACAAGACACCATTAGTTTTTCATCCAAGTTATTACAATAGCCTATTAACTGATCTCCTTGCTTTTACTCTTACCTGTTTTTATCTTGTATTTCAGTATTTCAGTATCTAAAGTGATTCTTTTAAAATCAAAATCTACTCGTATAACATCTCTGCTTGCAATAGTTCAAAGATTTCTAGTACATTTTGAATTAAATTTAAAAATGGGCAAAAGATCTGAAGAAACACCTCCTCATAAAAAAATGAAGATAAATGTATTAAAATATCTGCAACATCATGTCATCAGGGAATTATGAATTAACATAGCAATGAGATACACTGCGTCCTATTAGAATGGCTAAAATCCAGAACATTGACAACACCAAATGCTGACAAGGTCATGATGGATTATTTTTTTTTTGATGTGCTGTTGAATTTAGTTTGCTAGTATTTTACTGAACATTTTTGCCATCTATATTCATAAGGGTTATTGGTTTGTAGCTTTCTTTTTTGTGTGTGTCCTTTTCTGGCTCTGGTATCAAGATGACACTAGCTTTGTAGAATGAGTCAGGGAGGATTCCCTCATTCTGTGTGTTATGGAACAATTTCTGCAGTATGGGTCCCATATCTTTTTTTGTAGGTCTGGTAAAATTTGGTTTAAATAAGAAGCTTCTCAAAAAAGAATAGACAAATGGCAAAAAGAAAAGAAAAAGAAAAGAAAAAAATTGCTCAATGTCACTAATCATCAGGGAAATGCAAATTAAAACCAAAATCAGATATCATTTTACCCCAATTAAAAGGGTTTTTATTAAAAAGTTCAAAAACAATAGATGCTGGTGTGGATACAGAGAGAAAGGAATGTTTGTACACTGTTGGTGGGATGCAAATTAGTTCAACCTCTATAGAAAATAGTATGGAGATTTCTCAAAGAACTAAAAGTAGACCTACCATTCCATTCAGTAATCCCATCCCTGGATATTTACTCAAAGGAAAAAAAGTCATTTTATCAAAAAGAATCTTGCACATGAATGTTTATTGCAGCACAATTTAAAATTGCAAAGATGCAAAATCAACCCAAGTGCCCATCAATTCATAAGTGAATTAACAAAATGTGGTATATGTATACCATGGACTACTACTCAGCCATAAAAAAGAATGAATTAATGCCTCTGCAACAATATGGATGGAACTAGAGACCATTATCCTAAGTGAAGTATCTAAGGAATGGAAAAACAAATACCACATGGACTCACTATTAAATTGGAATCAAAGGATGAGCATACATGTCCATAGACGGAAGTAAAACTCAGTGAAAGTCAAGCAGGAAGGATGGGGGAGGAGGAGATGGGTGAAAACCTACCTAAGAGGTACAGTGAACACTATCTGGGTGATAGTGACTTATAACCCTGACTCAAGCATTACAAAAGTGATCCATGTAACCAAAAACATTTGTACTCTCATTATATTTTGGGAAAAAAAAATTAGGCCACACCAAATCACAGCAAATCTGTACAAAAATGGAATTAAAGTATAAAAGATGCTATAACAACAACAACAACAAAAAAAAGTGTATGAGGCCAGGGGTATTGGCTCACATCTGCAATCCTAGTACTTTCGGAGGCCAAGGCAGGAGGATCATATGAAGCCAGGCTCAAGACCAGCCTGAGCAAGTGCCAAGACCCAATCTCTACAAAAAAATAGAAAAATTAACCAGGCGTGGTGGCATTAACCTGCAGTTCCAGACACTTGGAAGGCAGGAGGATTGCTTGAGCCAGGACTTTGAGGTTACACTAAGCTGTGACGATGTCACCATACTTTAGTCAAGGCGACAAAGTGAGACCCTGTCTCAGGAAAAAAAAAAATGTATGTGATTCATCGATTCTACCTCTTTATAGATTCTCAGGGGTTTTTGGCATGCACATTAACCTCTAGTAAAACAAGACTGCTGACTATTCTCTAATTCTATTGTCAGCATAGTGGAATACCTGTCTTTCCCTATCTCCTTCTGGTAACATTGAATTCATTCTTGAAGCCCAGTTCAGTTTCATGTCATCAAGAATTCTTCTTATCCATTCATCAACACCGATCTTTCTATTGTTTCTAACCACATTGTAACATGTGTTTGTATACATACATCTGTTTGTATTAATAATATATATTTCTCTGAGAAGTCATATAATATGTATTTCTCAACTTTGTCTCTCCTGAGGGATCTTAGCCCAAGTATTTGAATCATAAATATTAATTCTCAGAATGTCTTTGTTCTAGCTGGTTGCAATACTTAAGGGTATAATCTTATTAGTTCTAAAATGTAAAACAATTACAGTTGATAATAATCCCAGCCTACTGTCAAAAACTGTGAAGGTTCTGAGATTTTAATCTGCAGTCATGTGTCACTTAACAACGAGAATACATTCTGAGAAATGTGTCCACGGGAGATCATGCCAACATCACAGAGTGTAATTACACAAATCTAGATGGTATAGCCTACTACACACGTAGGTAATACGGTACATAGCCTACTATTTCTAGGCTACAAATCTGTACAGCATGTTATTATACTGAATACTCTAGACAATTGTAACACAATGGTAAATATTTGTGTATCTAAGTATATCTAGACATAGAAAAGGTAAAGTAAAAATATGGCATAAAAATTAAAAAATGGTACATTTATGTAGGACATGTACCATGGATGGAGATTGCAGGATGAGAAGTTGCTCTGGGTGAGTCTGTGAGTAGTGAGTGAATATGAAAGCCTAAAATAGCATTGTACACCACTGTACTTTATAAACACTGTATACTTAGCTTACACTAAATGTATTTAAAATTTTTTTCTTTCTTCAATAATAAATTAAACTAGCTCATTGTGACTTTTTTATTTTACTTTATGATCTTTTTAATTTTTTTAAGCTTTTGAATCTTTTGTAATAGCATTTGGCTACAAACACATCATACAGCTGTATAAAAATTTTTTTTCTTTATATCCTTATTCTATAAGCTTTTTTCTATTTTTCTTTTTCAAACTTTTCAAACTTCTTTTCAAACTTTTTTATTAAAAACTAAAGCTGTTTTACAATGAACTTTTTTTTATGAAAGTGGAAGGAATACACTCTAAAATAATGATAAAAGGTATGTATAATAAATACATAAACCAGTAACATAGTCAGTTATTAACATTATCAAATATTATGTACTGTAAATAATTGTATGTGCTATACTTTTATATGATTGGTAGCACAGTAAGTTTCTTTGTTTGTACCAGTATCTTCATAAACATGTGAGTAATGTACTGCTTTTATGATGTTACGACAGCTATGATATGACTAGCATTAGGAATTTTTCAGCTCCATTATAGTCTCAGGGAACCACTGTCATATACACTATCCATTGTTGACTAAAATGTTGCTATGCTGTGCACGACTGTATATGCAAGTTAACGAGTTGATCTACCACTGTTGCATGGATATTGGGAGAAGACTCCTGGATCATAGACAAAGGACTTTATAACTCACATAAAGAACACTAATCAGAACATCAGTATTTGCACCAATTCTCCAAACCTCAATATCCACAAAGCAACACGAAAAGGGCCAAGTGATGTTTGTGGTTTGTGTTAAAGAAGAGAAAGTCTGAGTTTAGGGAACCCCAATAGTTTATAATGGACAGAGGAAGTCACCTGAATGTCCCCCCAAAGAAAATATCTTTATTATTCTGTCAAGAAACAAATCTGCTGTATCACATGGAGATATGACTTCTATGTTCCAATGTTGTTTAGAAATATTCTTGAAAAGTTAATCCAGAACAAAGGTAATGAATCAGTGGTTTTGCTCACAAGATGTGTAGTAAAGCAAGAAACACATGAAAATTGTTTTAAAATATTTGTACCCGTAACGTCCTGCTGCGCACATAAAGGGCAATTACTATGGAGGAAAATTGAAGGAAGTCCTTTGACTACAATATTAGAACTATTATTCAGTCACTCAGTTCAATTAATATCAATTGAGTCCCTACTCTGGACCGGACACTGATTGAAGTTCTGGTGATACAGCAGTGAACAAAACAGTCTTCCTTCCTTCTTGAAACTTTACATTCCACAAAAAGGGAGCTAGAAAATCAACACCTTAAATACATTATATATATTTATTTATATTAAGTGATGATAAAATTTAAGAAAATAAAAACAGAGTAAAGGGATACACAATAACAGATGCTTATTTAGATTGGGTGGCTAGCGGTGAACTCTCTAACAAAGATCTAATATAGTAGATATGGAGCTAAGTAACTATCTAAGGGAAAAGCATTTTATCCATAGGTACCAGATTTTGAGGCCCAGAAGCAGAGCATGCTTGACAAATTTAAGGAATATTGAGTAGGCCAGCACAGCTACAGCACAATGAGTGTGGGGAACAGGAGGGCAGCAAAAAGTGATGCCAGGGATCTGGGGGATGGGAGATCACGTAAGGCCTTGCAGGGGTGGGAAGGACCATGGATTTTGTCCTGACACGAGGTTCATTGGAATGTTTTGGGCAGAAGATTGAAAACAATCAGACATAAATATTTAAATGATTGTGTTGAATCTAGGTTAGATGGTGAGAGGAGTGGAAGCTCAAAAACCAGTTGGGAGTTGACTGCAAGAATCCAGGTGAGACATGATGGTGGTTTGGACTAGGGTATGTGCAGTGTGTCCAGATTTAAAACATATATTGAGCATTGAACAGACAAGATTTTCTGGATGGGAGAACAAAAAAGGGAAGGTAGCTTGATTTCAAGATTTCTAGGCTAGTCAATTATAAGCAGGAGCAACCAGTCAGAAAGATACTACATAATCACCTATTTTAATCATATTCTTATACTCTGTCACTATATATTTCTGAAGAATATAGTTTTCAATGTTATCTCTCATCATGTTTGATATTTTTAATTAAATTGGCTGTGATCATCAAAGTACCTAGAAAATTCAGAACAAATTCTGTTAAATGTAGGATGTTCTTGATTCTAATTTTATGCTGAAATGTTTAAATATTCAGGCTCAAGTATTTTCACAAATATCATCGTTTTGGATCCATTATAAGTAATATTCCTTGACAAATATTTTTGCAAGACAAAATTTGTCAAATAAGTTACTTTTATTTACAATTCTTTGATTATTTTACTGAATTCAGAAACTGAAAAATTATAGGCCTTCTTAATCCCATTTTTGTACAGGATAGAGGTTTATTTTAGTGAAATAGAAACTCTATCAAAATATTTTCCCCACAAGCTGAGATAGTCTAAAGCAAAATTACAGAATTTCAAAGGCTCAAATAATTCTAAAATTATAATGAGTACCTAGCAGAAGAAGCACAGATTGCTACACTAAAATAGGTTTTTGTAAAAAAATAAATAAATAAAAATGGCTTTCCATAAACATGTAACTCGGTTATTCTGTGAATGTATAAAAACATTTATTTGACAGCTACAGTTTCTGTTTTGATTGGTAGATAGCACTTCTGTGTCAGTTCAGGTGCTCTGAGAAGCAAAAACCAATATAGGATAGATGTGCAAGAGAATTATTAGAAAATACCAGTGAAAGATAAAGGGCAGAGGTTAAGGGAAGACAGACAGAGCCTTCAGACCACAATGTACATCTGTCACCAGTAAAAGTCAAGTGTTAAGGAAGAAGGATTGGGTAGAAAGCACTTCAGTCCATGGTGCAGTTCTGAGACAGTCTCATCTGGCCAACGAGGAGTCCCTCAGCAAAGGAGACACAACAGAATTATTCTGCCGTGGACAGGAATTGTCTAGCTCTAGTACTGCTGCTATGCTCAGACATTGGCTAAAAGCAGTTGGGAACAAGCATGGCTTTGGCATGAAAGTCACAGTGGATCCGAGGAAGCATAGTTTCAACTATGCTCCCATGGCAGATTCCCTTGAAGGGAAAGCTGAGTAATGTTCCCTGTGACTGCCACAGACTTAGAGAGAAATTAACCTTTTTGAAATATTGGGTAACATTGAGATAAAGGCTCCATTATTTAACTCTTTTCAAAGCTTTTTTCCTGATAATAAAGTCAACCCTGTAAGAGGTATAGCTTTACTTTTTTTATTTCAAAATATTAAAGGGACACAAATGTTTTTGTTACATGGTTACCTTTTATTAGGTCATTAAATATGAGATGTCCGATTTCAAATCAAAAGTGTAGTTCATTATATCTCAAAGAAGAAGCAGTGCCATTAACAAAGTATGCACCTAAACTATTGACACAGTTTGCTGTCTTAACAGTAGCTTGTTTATGCCAGCAGCAAAGAAGCCTGGAAAGCAAGTGGTGAAGAAATCACGAAAAGTGTTTTCCACGGCTTGTTAAGAGTTAAATATTTTTCCTTGCAAGAAGTTGTCAAAAGCCAAGTGGTGGTCAATTGGTGCAAGGTCTGGCAAATATGGTGGATGACAGAGAGTGTCTAAGTCCAACTGCTGTAGTTTGAACAGTGTTTTTTTTTTTCGTTTTTTTGGGAGTTTTTGTGGCATGTGATCTTAAAAGAGTATTGGCCTGTCTCTATTGACCTATCTCGGCTGCTTAATCGCAAGCATCCTCATCATTTCATGCAACTGGGTGCAGTAGACATCTGCTGTAATCGACTGACCAGGTTTCATGAAGTTGTAGTGGATAATACCAGCACTGGACCACCAAACAGTCACTATTAGATTTTTTTTGATGAATATTCAGTTTTGGACTGTGTTTTGGCATTTTATGTTTATCCAACCCTTGTGCCAAACGTTTGTGATTGTCAAAAATAATCCATTTTTCACCACATGTAACAATACAGTGCAGAGAAGGTTCACTTTTATGTTGTGTCAGCAAAGAAAGGCAAGCTTGAAGATGATTTCTTTTCTGATGATCGTTTAATTCACGCATTACCCATCTACCCAGCTTCTTTACCTTGTCCATTTGTTTCAAATAGTCCAATATTATTGGAATAGTAACGTCATACCTTGCTGCTACTTTACACACAGGTTGAGATGGAGTCGCTTCCACTACAGCTTTCAGATCATCATTATCCACCTTGGTCTCAGGTCACCGATGTGGCTCATTTTCAAGATTAAAAATCACCAGAATGCAACTTCTCAAACCAAAACATACTGTGCATTCATTAGCTACATCCTTCCCAAACACTTCATTGGTATTTGGAGCTGTCTGTGCTGCACCGGTTCCACCACAGAACGAATATTCAAAAATAACACAAATTTTTGACTTATCCATGGTTTCATAAAAATCAAAAAATTTGAAAGATCACAAGCCAAAACGTGCATTTGAAAGACCGAAAATATACCTTCACAATAAATAAATAAAAAAAAGAAGTGTCAAAGTGAAATGTCAGAGATATCAACTGTCAAACTTACTACTTAAAAAAATTGGACATTTCATGCTTAATAACCTAATATGATGCTTAAGTCAGGGATTCTAGTGTGCCCTTCATCCAAACAGTGTTAATTGAACCCAATAGGTAGGTTTTTAACCCTCCTCCTCTCCACTCCCCTTTTCTTGATTTCCCATGACCTTTACATCTCTCTAGCCCACGTGTGCCTACCAATTAGTCCCAATTATTAGAGAGTACATGTGGTTAGCTTCACTTTTTATCTGAACCAGGAAATCTTGGCATCAATAAGTAACAAAATTAATGTAGAAGAGCAGTCTTGACTAAGTGAAATATTATGCTTCACAAAGTGATAAGTATATACAACTTATACAGCTGCATGTGTTAAATTGTCATCTCTAAGCACATTCTTCTAAAATAAATAAATTTTGAAGTAGAATCTTGTATGTCTTTAACAGATTTGTGTCTTCTGGTTCTCATGTGGAGACTATGATCCTTACATTGAATTATAAATGTTGAGATGCACTTAGTGCAAGTTAATTCTTCCTCATCAAAGCATCCTCACTCTTGCATTGTAAAAATTTACTTTCATTTTTCTTATTATTTTTTGATGGTAAATGGGTTTATTACAAAACAAAAAGCATCACTAAACATTAAAATTAATAGTTGTAGACTCATAAGTTCATAATGTGTAGTGAGAGTAGTCAGTTTATTCTTTATGTAATCATAACATGACCACTCAATCTGTCCAATTGATAATATGGCAAAGGCTGGAAGTACATGATGAATGTCTCACAAACCCATCTCAGCTTCTTTTAATGCAACCATTAATATAATAATGTGTGGTTAAAAGATGAACAATTCAGGAGAAGTCCGATCTCAAATAACAATTCAGGAAAAAATTTTTAAAGTCAGTACACTGAGACAACAGGCATAAACCAAGACCATCTTTGGCAAATTGATCCTCTGAAAGCCACTAATATTTTCTCAACATGAAATTCACATAACTCATTAGTAGTTAAGGATAATTTTTAATACTGCCCACAGGAAAGGAGGAGTTAAGCAAAACAAAAACAAAACAATGTTGGTAAGCTTTGCACTGAGACTCTTACTTTGAAAAGAAAAGGGAAAGTCGATCAGAAAATGGTATGTAAATTTGAAAGAGCTTTAAGAATGAGTGATGTGTTAAGGATGGCAGCTGTGTGCAGTTTGGAGTAAAACATTCCTGGGTTTGAATTCTGCCTCTTTTTCATATGACACTGGGGAAGGTGAATTTACCTCCCCTCACTTCAGTGTCTTTATATGTAAAATGAGACAACGACAACAGCAAGGCTGTTTTGAATATCAAATGATATAAGTAAATAACTCTCCTGACACTAATTTGTAGCTCTAGAAAATATTAGAGTGTATAAATATAATTTTATAAGCCCATAGTATCAGAAGTTGTTGAATGGAATTGGAAGTTTGTCATTTAGGGAATTTGAGACATGTTTAGATTTAGACACTGCCTAAACGTAGAATATCTTTCACTTTTTTTTCTCTAATAAAAGTGCTAATGCAGTCAAATGAAGTCATTAACATCATTAAAGAGTACAGTAAGACCAAATATAATATGACTGTCTCTGTGAAATCTAAAGCAATACTGATAGGCAAATGTCTTTCCTCCATAAGTCCTTTTCAGTGAAAGTCTAAAACCACCTGATCACTATGAAAGAATTCTAACAATTCTGTCTTTATAAAGATTTCACACTTTCTAACATGTAGTAATAATTTTTCTGAGTCCAATAACAAAATCTACTTTGGTAAGGCTTTCTCAGGATAATGAAATACTACATCTTATGGATCACTCAGTGGGAATAATAATTTCTCAACTGATCTCCTCCACAGCCAGCATTCACATAACAATGCATCTTTTGTCCAGCACATGCTCTGCTGGCTTTCAAATGTCTTGCACTACTGGCTCTCTGAATTTAGCTGTTGTATCTCTAGAGTTAGGTAAATTCACAGAGGACATGACTTTTTGTATATTATTACTTTTACTTTAAACCAAGTCAAACAAAACTTTGCTCCCTAGGATCTCATCAAGTAAATATGTTTTTCTGTCTTTAGCACGTTGACTTTAAAACTCCACAATACTACAAACGAGAATAATAACTACATTTACTCAGAGTTTATTGCGTGCCAGGCATTATCTTAAATGCAGACCTTCTTCATCTCACTACTTCAAACACATTTTACATAAATTGAGTTGGAGTAAAAAGGGGGAGTAATTTGGAAGAGACCATGGATAAGTGAGTTGTGAATCCTGGATCAGAGGAATCTAGTTCTGATTTCAAACTTGTACCCACAATGCCAGACCACCTGCCACCCTCATTTTTTGTCCATTTTTCCAACAGCCAATGAACATATTCTGTCAAAATACTAGAGAAGAAAAAAAAATAATTTAATTAAAAAATAGCGATTCATACTCTCATGGGGGGACAGATTATATCACTAAAAAAAAAAAACAGAATTGAGAGTTGTAATGTCTGAGAGAAAACTAGAATTTAGCCATTGACCAACTATGGTGAATCACTTAACCTGTCTGGATAATAAGTTTCCACAACTGTAAAGTAAAAGAATTATGTTAAATGATGAAAACAGATATGTCCAGAATCCTTTCTAACACTTAAATGTTATTTAAGGACTATGTTTGGTATTACGTGGTACACAGTAAATGCTGTAGCTGTAAGCGCCTATTCACCTTGCTGTCATTCTGTGCTTTCCCTTGTGGCAATTCACTTAAACTTCATAGCAGCAGTGGGAGGCAACACTATAATTCCCATCTTCTGATCAGGAATGTTATATAATATAACTTGCCCAATATCAGACAACTAGCTCAGAGTATATACACGGATTTGAACTTATCTCCAAAGAATAAGATATTTTCACCATGGTATAGAAACATTAGAAATATTGAACTTCATAAAACATGACAGAAGTATGGTGCCGTGCCAGTTTAGGATCGGCCATTATAAATATTTGCATGAGATTTGGAAGCAATCTCCATGTCTGCATTTAAGAGTTAGTGTAGGCACTGTTTCTTGACATTTTTTTCATTATTGACTTTCAAAGGAGTCTTTTAAAATTTTTTTTCTTTAATTTCTCTTCCCATCCCTTGAAATTAAATATTAACAAACAAGATTTTGCGCAGTAGAGTCAACCTGTGTATGGCTGAGAATCATTGAATATAATAAGATACTTTTGCTCATCCCCTGAAAACCAATTTTTGTCCCTTAGGAGGTGATATCACCTTTCCTGATATGGGATCAGTCGATAGTGCCATTAATATTAAATATGTGGTAAAATGAACACTATCATTGATGCTGGTTCATCCTGTTGCCCTGGGGCAGCTGTTGGGCCTGCAGCTCTTCAGCTCCTCCTACCTTTTCTCCATCACCTTCTGTAGATCCGGGACCAGGTATGTGTACACAACGGTTCTGTTGATGAAGGGCACCAGCATCCTCTGTACATTACCACATCATGAAAGCTGCAGGAGGTGAGGGAGAGGCTCACAGGTTCCAGTCCATGCTTTTGGATTTCAGCCCATTCTCCCAAATTCCGATTTGTCACTGCTTTCCTCCATTTCACATCCATCTCTCCTTTCCTACTACTGGCCCTACCAACTTCAGGCCCAATACAAGAAACAGGAATAACTGTCTGAATTGATTTGTTTAACCAGTTCCCACGATGGGTAAGGTGAAATAACTGTAATAAATTTCTTGCTACACATTACTTAGTTTTTTTCCTATAATAGAACCTTATTGATAAATACATGGTAATTATTTTATAATTTAGGCTTAAATATGTTGACATAAACATAAATATATACTCTCAGTTCTCATTTTTTTCATCACCCACCCTCTCCTTTAAAATTAAATTACCAAAAAAATAAACAAAAAATAAATAAATAGAGGGAAAATAGAAAATTCTTGTAGATACACAGCCTCGTTTTTTTCTTCATGCTCTCATTTCTTATTTCTTTCAGCATTTAATGCACAATTCCAATGTCATTTACACATTCAAAATGATCCAGAAAAAGTAACATTCTTTAATACACACGTTCTTTCTAATTACAACATAATTTGTCACCAGTGTTTGTAAACTTACACTTTCTTCTCTCACTTTATTTTTCACATGAAAGTAGTTTAAATTAAATGGATTTAAATGTCTATTACTTTTCATTGAATAGTAATGTAACTTCTTTTTTGATTGGTTTTCCTGCCTTGGACTTTTGGGACACAACAGTTGAATGACACAATCATTTATTGTAGTATTTAACTATTTCCTTAAATCATTCAGTATCTTCAAGATGGCTTAATTTTTACAATACAACAACCATAATAAAAATTAATAAAAATAATAATAATGATGATGAAGAAATAAAAAAGAACAGACATTTCCTAGGACACTTTTTAAAAGTAAGGCGTAAGTCCAAAAGAGTTAGACAAGGAATAGAAAAGTATTTTCTGATCTCTATGAAGACTCAATCTTACATAGAGGGAAAAATAAGTATCTGTCTCGGAGGTAACTTAGAGTCTCAGAACAAAAATCTCTATTCAGAGATCATGTTTGTTGAATGAAAAATATATAATATAATATAAAATGGGATATGCTTTCCATACAGTATTGTCTTATGTAGTTTGAATGTGTAATCAGAAATTCAAATAATTACCTGTGTGCATTTAAGTATCTAATCATCCAAAGAGATGCCTCTGCATTTATTGCAAACTCCAGAAATAGTCAAACACCTATGAATTTATGAGTTCTCTCATTTGGTACATTGTTTAAAATTAGTGAAAACACTAAACTCACCCTTTAAAATATTGTATGTGTGTGTATAATAGGTGTCATTAAAAATTTCAATACGACAATTTTACCATAGGTCAAAGTTTTGAAAATTAATTGAAATGTCCCATTATTTCTCTGAGTAAAGGAATTTTAAAATATATCATTTCTAGAGAATCCTGTTTTTAGAAAATTGGTAATTATGGATGATTTTTGCCTATTCTTAATTAAAGTACTACTCTTTCAATAAGTTATCTTTAGATCATTAACATTAAGATCCTTGTTCTAATAATATCTAAAATATGTCTTTAAACTTAGTGCCGATTTGGATTATTGTCCTTTTGATGATATGATATTTCAGCAGCTGTAACATAATGATATTAAGACATTTAGGGAAAAATGTTAGCACATCACCTCTTATTAAGTGAAAAAACAATGTTTGTTATTATTGCTGCTTGACTCATCATTAAGGGAAAAATTCCCATTGGCATAGCTCTAAAGTGAAACCCATTTGTAGGAAAAGAAAAATAAAGCCCTTTAGGAAACCATTTGGGATTTCCTATTTGCAATTAAGGAAGTTAAAATTATCTATAATTTGTTCAAAATACATATCAATAGTTGTAGTACTTCTCTCTGAACTCTATTCTAAAATTAGACTCTACTACAAGTGTGATTTATCTATATTTCTTCCTGTTTTATCCTTAGAGTAGTCATTCTATCCTTTCCCAGATTGCATTTGAGTAAATCAAACATTTCAAATACTTTTTTCCTATAATCTCTTAGAGGCAGAAAATCAGATGACATATTAAAAATTAAAAGCTTAGTCAACGCTATATATTTTTTTTTCACTACCACAGAGGAGATTAGTACAAAATTGCATTTAGAGAGCTTCAGAGAGTCTCAAGGAAGATACTTTGTAGGAATAGCTTCTTAGAAAGTACCCACATGCCTTCAGCAAGTTCAGGGAACAGCTGAATGGTTTTCCATTTCCCCAAGAGTGGCTTGTTGTGACAACGTGAGCCAGGGAATATGGAATCCTGTGTTCTGAAAGAGAGATCCAAATTTAGATACCGTGTGGATCAAGGACCAGAGAATGTATGGAAATAACCACATACACATTCACACACACAGAAATGTAAATGCAAGAATCAGATTTTCATTGATTTTTATTTTGTTTTATTTTTTCAAAATACAACTAATAAGTGTACAGATCTTCTAATAAAAATATCTGACACATCATTCTAAATGTATGTTTAGTCAATCTAAATGTATAATCAACCAATGACTTAACTGTCATTATTGATACTCATGCTTTACTGAAGAGAAGGTAAGTATTCTTATTATTATGACTATGTAATAAATTACCCCAAAATTCAATGACACAGAATAACAACTTATTGTACTCATGGATTCTTAGGGTGAGGAACTCAGACACAGCACAGCAGGGATGGCTTGTCTTTATTTCACATTGACTGGGGCTTCACTTGGAAAACTCAAATCTGGGGCCTGGAATAATGTCAAGGTTTGATCACCTACATGTTTGGTGAATGACGGTGGCTATTGGCTGAGAGTCTCAGTTCCTCTCTTTTAGTCTCTCCTCATGCCCTAACTTGGGCTTCCTCAGAGCATGGCAGCTTGCTTCCCAGGGCATGTTTCCCAAAAAAGAATCATATGGATATCACGTTTTTTTATCACTTTGCTTTACAAGTTATACAGCGTCACTCCTGCTGTACTCTACTGACCAGAGTGATCATAGCCTCCATCCAGATGCAAGGAGAGAAAATATAGACCACAATTCTCAATGGAAGAAGTAGTGAATCACACTGTAAGAAGAATATTTGGGGTGGGAGATGGTGTTGCAAGTATTTAGACAAAATATGCCACAACAGGCAAGAGGCAAAATATAAAGACTAAAACCAGAACTTATCCTTTCTTTTAGTGAGTCTCCCCAAACTCAATCTTATATATATTTTTTCCCATTCACTGCACTTTTCAAACAGCAAAATGATTCATTTACATAACTTAATTACATTCTTGGTTGACTCCTTGTTATTTGAAGAAGTGTATTTTTAACCAACAAAAAGAAGGTTAAGTTCAAGTTTTGACTTTGTTATGCAATATTTATGAATAAGTGAATTGGAGCTGTTGTATGACGGCAGTAGGACCGTGGTCAAATCATGTACTTTATAATGGCATTCGATTTTTGAGATTTTAGATATTTTATTTAGAGTGAAAGACTGTAAAGGTCAATTTGTCAGAATAAGCACCATTTGTGAGAGGGAACAGAGAACACAAGAAGCCTTGGGCTGAAGGACAGCTTTGATTTTTTGTAATACTGTGAGGCCATGGTTTTCTGATCTGCCCTGGGATAATCTGTAAATTGTTATTTCCCTTTCTATTCATGGAAGTTCTCACTTTCTTGATGTTTACACTTACACAGCACCTTCTTTGAAGCATAAGCATTATTGAGATGTTTTGGGATTTTTGCATATATCACACCAGAGATAAGTAGATATGGGACATTTTGTGGAGATGGCAATTACAAATTTCTGGTGTGCTCTACAGAGAAGAACCTTGTTTGGAATAAGAGGAGCAGTCACGTGTGTCAGTATTCTGCTCAGCTGTGTCAGAGATGCTGCCTGCTCGCTATGGAGGCAAACTGTGAGTGGAATTAGAAGGTCCCAGAAATTATGATAGCTCATATTACTTATAAATATGTGTGAGTAGATGGGATTGCAAAGAGAGAGAGTATAGAGAACATAGACAAGGGCTTATGAGCAGATACTTAAACAATTCATACATTAGGGAGGCAGAAAAAGGTAAATTTCATTTATTAATTGTATATTGAAATATACTATTTGATGGCTTAAGGTAACCCCTTAGCTCACAATAGAACTGCTTGACTCTAAAGAAGCTGTGTTCTATGTTGAAAATCATGACTAATACAATGTCTAAAAACAAACAAATAGAAAATACAAACTGTAAATTTTGCATGATTACCTCTCAGTTACATATTTATGCCAGGGAGGAGAACAAAAATAATTGAGTAAAATACTGTTTTACTTGTCTTCATTCTTGATTTGCTTATGATGATTAGGATAATTTGACAATCTCATTTTTATGATAAAGATTATTTAAACATTGATAGAATGCATTCATATCTAACTTCTTATGTGATCTAACACCATCCAAATGAACTATAAATAATCTTATTTTAAAAGAAAACTTAACATGGAAGATTTTTTATTATTTTAAATTTTAATTCTTTCTCAACCAAATACCATATCTTTTTTGAAAGGAAGCAAACAGATAGAATAAATCAAGACTTTCCTCATGTCTCTAGTTTTTCTTCTGCTGTTTACAGAGCTTCGCCTAAACAACACCACCACCAAAAGGAGCTCTGAACATTACTTGTCAAAAAATAAAAAAATATTAAATGAAAGTGCATGAAAGGTCCACCACTCCAACAATGTCAGCTTTCTCCTGTGATGGCAGGCTACTTAAATCACCAAAAGACACTTAGCAGTAGGGGAAGAATCCCTGGTGTTCAGGTTTCCTTTTGAAAGGAAAAATATGGTCTGCTCAACTCTAACAGCTGTCAAGCATTCCATCACCAGTCTTTGCAGCATACCTTGGGGATGTGTTTTCTGTAGTTAAAAAACATTGCCACTAATGGGTAAGAAAAACTTAAAAATAGAACAATATAGGTTAACATCCTTAATGCATGTTTTTGAATGTATAGCCCAAAACAAAAAAAAAAAATCAGAAAGGCTTGCCAATGTTAAAATCAGATTTTGATGAAAGTAATAGTATGCACTTTATGAATATATAAATGACAGGCAAACAGATAAGACAGATTAGACAGATGACAGATAGATGATAGACAGATAGTAGATATTAATAGATAATGGGATGTATCTAAGCCTGATTTATAAAATTATTTTGTTGAACTAAAGTATGCTTTTAAATAAGTACACTATATGTTAAATGTATACTATTTATTCATCTTCAAAGGGTGGATCTCGAGAATATTTTTGGACTTTACAAAGTCAAATTTATGCACTCTGAAACACAAAAATTTTAAATTCCAGAAGATATTTGTATTTTTTTTTTTTGGAAGAAGGATGTGATGTTGCTGTGAGTGATATTTATAAGTACTATTGGTTTATTAAATAATTAATTCCTTTGACCAAAAACTATTCATCTAAAATGAAAAGTCAAAGAGACTTTCCTAAATAAAAAATTTTATTATTAATTTGAAGGTTTCTTCTTATCCCCACTCTATGTAACCAGAACAGTGATTATTCTGGTGAGGTGGATAGAGCTTGCTTTTTTAAAAGTTAAAGTCATTAGTATTATATGCCATGAGTTTCTGGGAACATGTAAAAGTCTTCTTTTTTTTTTTTTAAGTGAGCAAAACATGAACATGATCTAAACAGAAATGTACCTGGTTAAATGAACCAGCAGAAATTCAGGGCAGAGTCATGCATGAATATATCCTCAAAGGTGCATATGCTACTCTGAAGCCAGTTACCTCAAGAGAAGCTGACAGTGATGACAAAGGAGCCCTATTAGTGCGATAATCTCTCTTTTCACTTGTTTTCCTATCTGTGTTGTCTTTGTTATCATTTTTCACAGCCTTTTATAGTTGTCATCTCATCTTTCTCCCTTATGATTTTCTGATACATTTTTTGTATGCCCTGATTTTTTTAGTTTCTCCTACACTATAATTTAATGAGGCACAAGCAAAAAGAAATAGAAAGGAAATCATTCAACTTTTGAGCATTATTTAGCATGCCCCAAATTGGCAGGTATTGAGCAATTTACAATAAAACTTTTTAAAAATATAAATTTTGAAGGTTTAGTCATTGACTTAAATTATATTGTTTGAAGTATTTCTAGGATAAGAAAAAGTGGCATGTTTAGAGCACACACAAAACCAAAGGAGCAATATTTTGGGAATCATATGGCTGTAGTCAATGTGAAAATGGCACTAGTAAGCTCTGTGCCTATTTGTTCTGCTATTTTAGAGGATGATTTAGATTCTGCTTTAACCTGAGTTTCTCTATTGTACTTGTTCATGATTTTAAAAGACATCCATGTTTACTTTCTTAGTGTGTGCACAGAACAAACAAATATTTAGGTATTTACACTGCAAAGCTCAAATCCATGGCTCTACAACTGTCAATATCCCAAATCCATTAGGCAAATGTCTAGAAAAGTACAGAAAGTAAGCAACTAGAAGCATCAACAAATAAATGCAGAGTTCCGTATAAAAGATGCTCATTTTGACCTTCCAGTTTAGTATACAATACTGGGGTGGCATATAGAACAATGAACAGACTAGTGTTCTCTGAAGATGAACAAGAATTCCTTTGATTAATCTTCTGAAGCCTGATTAGTTGATATTATTAGCTTTGATAAACATTGTCATTTCTACCGATGCCCTTCACACATCCAACACAGTAGCTAAGAACAGGATAAAAGAAAATGAAAATTTCTATTTAACCTCTGCGTATCTACTCTTAGGTTTCTAAATATTTCCTTTTATCAAGATCTTAAGTATTCTCTTGTCCCTAGTAACCCCGAGTTTTCATTGCTGCAGCCTTCCTTACCATTTCAAAACTTACATGGTTTATGAAGTATTTTCTCAAGAATATAGAGATAATGTGAACATAGAGATAAAAGTTGACTGAGCATATATTAAGATCTACTGTGTACATGGAAATTTACATGCCTTGTCTCATTTGTACCTCACATGAATCCTTTAAGAGAAATGTTATTCTCAGTTCACAGACAGGCACAATATCAGAGCTAGCTGGTGATAGATATGGAACTCAAAATGTCAGGAGAGTCTGTCTCTATAGACTCTGCAATACCAATCTGAAAAATTAATGAGTGGTTTTGTAATGTGGAGGACAATGCCATTCCTAGGCTAGATTGCTACACTTTCTGGTAACCAAAATCAAGGCAGCATAGGTGGCATCTAATTCCAGAAATTCTCACCCCTTGCTGCTGATGAGGGTTCCTGCTTTGCATCACTCACCTTATCTCCACCTGTATTTAGCCTGGGCAGATCCTTCTATTTCATTTCTGTCTGCTCAGCTGTAGCAATGTCCAACTATCCTCCTTGATTCTTTTCCATGGATTCTACCTTTGTAGTTTTAGACCCACAGTGGCTGTTATGGAATGAATTTTGTCTCTTCCAAATTCTTATGCTGAAGAATGTTACTCTGTTTGGGAACAGGGTCTTTAAAGAGGTGATTAAGTTAAAATGAGGTCAATAGGGTATCCCTTAATGCAACTTGACTGGTGTCCTTAAAATAAGTGGATATTAGGATATATAGGGAGATACCAGGAATGTGTGCGCACAGACGAAAGGCCATGTGTGGACACAACAGAAGCCAAGGAGAGAGGCCTCAGATAAAAACAAATCTACTGACACCTTGATCTTGGAATTCTATCCTCCAGAACTGTAAGCAAATAATTTTCTGCTGTTTAAGCCAACCAGTGTATGACACTCTATTATGGCAGCTCCAGCATTATAGTACTGTAGCTTTCAAACATGATGCTTATACACATTGATAAAGCAGAAGGAGAAAAAGTGGAAGGCTTCCCTGTGAACCTGGTCCTTGTCCATTCTCAACTGATTTACACTTGGAGGGCCACAAAGAAATGTAAAATAACAATTATGACTCAAGATGGTAACTGACAACAGAAGTGATGTACCGGTGTCTCTGGGAGAACAAAGAAAGAGGCCTAATCCAGATTTGGGAGGTTCGTGGAAAGCTTCTTGGTAGAAGTTGATAAGTTTAGAGTTATTCAAGCAAGTTGTGATGTGTCCTAGCAAAGGAAACAAAATGTGTTCACATTCTGAGCTGGGAAAGAGATTGAAACGTTGAGAGTAATGAGAGCATTTTGGTTTGTTTGGAGCTCAGAGTCATTTAGTTTCCGCCTCCACAAAATAAAGGTAGCGGAATAAGTGAGCAGCGAGCATTCTGCCAGTTCTGACATTTATATAAAATATTGGTACCTATTGGTCTGGCCTCTAGAGGCACAATAACACTTACAGAGAGAAATTTGGTATTTGATTGTTTTAATTTCTACAAAGCTCATGAAGTGATGTGATATCCACAGAGATCCAGCCAGTCTTGTTGAATGATTTGTGGGACAAAAGAAAATAAATCTCCATGAACAAAGTTTATTATGTGACTTTCACTTACCTTAATTTTTAATGTCTTACATTTTAGAACTATGTACGTTCCTCAAACAATTTGACATTAAAAATCCCTTCTTTAGACCGGGCGCGGTGGCTCATGCCTGTAATCCTAGCACTCTGGGAGGCCGAGGCGGGTGGATCGCTCAAGGTCAGGAGTTCGAGATCAGCCTGAGCAAGAGCGAGATCCCGTCTCTACTAAAAAATAGAAAGAAATTATCTGGACAACTAAAAATATATATAGAGAGAGAAAATTAGCCAGGCATGGTGGCGCATGCCTGTAGTCCCAGCTACTTCGGAGGCTGAGGCAGAAGGATTGCTTAAACCCGAGAGTCTGAGGTTGCTGTGAGCTAGGCTGACGCCATGGCACTCACACTAGCCCGGGCAACAAAGTGAGACTTTGTCTCAAAAAAAAAAAAAACTCCCTTCATTAGAACAATAAAATCGACTTACATGTCTTGCTCCAAAATTATCATGGGGGTGGGTTAGGCAGATAGAAATAAAAATAAAGAAATTTTCACCAGAATGGTTGGGATAACTAGCAGAGCTTCTCGTTTAAATTGACATTTCATAACAGAAACCAAAGCATGTTTCATTTCATAAATATTAATACTACAAGAGACTGACTCATGAACTAAATAAAGAACACTTTTAAAAGAACCACCTGTGGTGCTTTAGACTATTCTGTGAATCATTTCTGATCACATAGGGCTGATCAACATAACAACTTCCCTTTCTGTTCACCTTGCCAACATATTCACATACACTTAGGAGCAGTTATTAATTTTCCGTGGGTGTTGCTAAACACAGTGTGCTCAAGCATCTCTATTGAATTAAAATTTGTAAACAACCTATGAAAGAAACAGAAACATCATAGCTTCTCTGCTTAAATTGATTGAATTTACTTTATCCATACACTTGTTAGACTTGTTTGGGAAGACTCCTAGCATATCCCAAAGGCATATTACTTTCCTAGTAGACTTTTCTTCTGCATATAAGACATCACAATTCTTTATTTCTTTCTTATGTGCATGTCAGATCCATGTGTCATGAAAACATGTACACTTACTAACCTTGTCACTCATTATAAATTGACCCTTTATATAAAAGGATATTCACTTTCAACATACATCAGTATAATTATTTCTTCTTTCTGATAATAAAATAAATATGCATTCATTGCATGCACTTAAAATCTGTGGCAGAGAGAGAATAACATTTTTATAATTATCAAAAACTATAATATGCATAAAATACTATAATTAATATTTTCTTCCATTTACTTATTTATTTATTTAATTTTTGGTAGAATTGAGATCTGTGTCATTTGAGAACTGTGTTCAACAGCATGCAGTAAAAATTGATTGTAGTGGTTTAACAAAAAGGAAGGTGTTTTACTTAATTTTTCCAATTTTTTTTGTTACTGCTGAATTTTATTTGGCATAAAAGGTAGTACAGAGAGAAGCAGTCCATGACTGCTACAGGGCCTCCAGGGACCAGGTCACATTCTTCTTTTTACTCCTCCATCCTTACATTACAGCTTTATCTTCATGGCATCCTGATACTGGCAAGATAACTGTTCCCTGCATTCCACACAGAAAGAAGAAAGAAGCATCACAAAAGATGGGACTGTGCTTATATCAGTAAAACAAAAATCTCCTTGAAATCTACAGCAGAATATCACCTGGCCAAATAATGAAATTTGGGGCAAAATAGTGTTTAGCTGGGCATTTGCCCCACTGAAACAACATAAATCAATATAAATAAAATGGAAGAAAGCAGATATTTTGCAGGCAACTGAAAATGTCTTCACAAGATTATACATACTGTAGATGTGATTTACTCTGTGTTATTTTATTATACTTGAATTATCCCATATGCAATTTTCCATACTTTGAAAAGTTTTCATGAACATGATTGCAATGACTACATGCTTATTTAATCATTAATTTACTTATTCCACTGTTGAACAGCCATTTAATTTTTTTCTTTTTTTATTAACATTAAAATATTTTAATATTTATTCTATATATTTGTGGTTAGTGATGTTTATACAAAGCATTATTTCAATTAACATGTCAATATTTTAGACTCATAAGTCTTATTTTATATTCAGTCTTCTTCCCTAGTAACATATGAAAAATAGATTATTTTAATAAGAGATAATTTTTCAGTGAAGTTTCTATAAGCACATTTCCTTACCTAGTTTTTTGCTTAGCACTTATAATATTTTAAATAGTGGTCTTAATGAATATTCTTCAAAATCAACTTGGGATGTGCAAACTTCAAAATGGTTTGGCATTTGGTTTAAGCACAATTAAATATAGAATTCATATATTAAAAATTTATGCTATGATTTAAAACATTGTATTAGCTGAAACCTCAGTAGAATCACTAATATTAGAGAAAGGATATATGAAAATAAGAGCTAATCTGTCTTTTCATTATCAAGGAAAATGAGAGATCTTGAAATTGAGCTTTCAATTCTTTTTAATAAATGACAATTAAGAATTTTATTCCTCTATTTCATAACTACTGATTTGAGAGATTAAACATAAAATCAAAAAATTAAAGCTGACATAATTCTCTGCACTGTGTTAATGCTGGAGCCAGGCAGACTTTCCTGTCCCTGTGTTAAACAATGCTGGGACTGAGCAAAATAGCTTGTTACTCCATAAAATATCTACTTCCATGAGATAAGCCTGTATTCACTAAAGTGTTTACTCATCCAGATTAACAACCTGCCTTTCCAGATTCTCTTGAAGACCATACCTTGCTGTATCCACAAATTCAAAGCTATTATGCCCTAAACTTTGACAAATACCTACAGGTTCTCACCTTGCATAACCTGCCTCAAAATCACCCAGCCCAGGCTCTCAAACTTTATAAGTATCTTTCCCTTATTTCTTACTCTGAGGCACTGCTAAGACTCTATCAAGAGCTGCTCTCACTCATTGCCATATATCCAGTAAGCATTGCAGGATCAACAGATTTTTTATGATATTGTATTAGTTAGAGTTCTCCTGAGAATTAGAGACAAGAGAAGATATAGATAGATAGATAGATACTTGGGTACCCAGATAGATACAGAGATTTATTATAAGAAATTGGTCACATGATCTTCTATCTATAATCTTTAGACTCAGAAAGATAATGGTGTAAATTCCAATTCAAGTTTCAAGGCCTGAGAACCAGTAGTACCAACAGTGTAAGTCCCAGTCTAAAGGTAGAAAGCCAATGCCTCAACTTAAACAATTAGGCAGAAAGAGAAAATTCAACCTTTTTGTTCTATTTGGGCCCTCATTGTGTTGGAGGATGCCCATTCACATTAGAGAGGACAATCCGCTTTACCAATTACCAACCTGTTTTCCCAGTCCCCCAATTCAAATACTAACCTCTTTTGGGGACACCCTCACAGACACAGCCAGAAATAATGTTTAACCAGATACCTGGGTATCCCATGGCCCAGTCAAGTTGACAAATAAAATTCACCATCACAATGGTCTTGGACAGGGGGAGGGGAGACAATAGTAAACATTGGATAGTTTTATGATTTGACATCAAAAGCATGAAAATAATTTAATATTGTATGTATTAGACATAAATTTTCCTACTTTAAATCTGTATTATTTAGTAATCACCCAGTACTGACTACCAATAAAAATTTTTAAGGTGAAGTTAATTTTGATCTAATTTGACAACTAAGAAAATTAAAAAGAGTAGCCTTGCTTTTGTTTTCCAAAATCAAACAAACAAAATTCTATTACTTTTTAAGCATATTTTGGTCATTCAGAAAATAATCTTGATCAATAATAATAATGGTTCTCAGATTAGATTTCAAACTAAAAGTGGCAAGCTAACGACCAAACTTGTTGAAAATCATACAGCACAATATTTTACAGAACAAACAGAGAACTACAAATAGTGTAGAATTTAGAGACACATTTATATTGTATGGGTACAGGTTGAGCATCCCTAACCCCAAAATTTGAATTCCAAAATGTTCCAATATTTCAAATTTTTTGAGCACCAATATGATGCCACAAATGGAAAATTCCACATCTAACCTCATGTGATCAGTTGCAATAAAAACTGAAGAGCATAACATATAGTTTATTTTTGTAGGGAATGTATTTAAAATATTGCATAAAATCATCTTCAGGCTATGTGTAAAAGGTGTATATGAAACATAAATTTCATGTTTAGATTTGTATCCCATCCCCAAAATAGCTCACTATGTACAAGCAAATATTCCAAAATAAAAAAAAAAATTTGAAATATTTCTGGTGCCAAGCATTTCAAATAAGGGATACTTAGCCTGTACTATAAACTGGAGTGAAAATCTTGGCAAGCCATTTAGGGCATTTCTTGCTTTTCAAGACCTCTCTACAGTGGTAAAGCTAGCTGCTGCGATTCAGGGAGAGGATGCATAGTTCTCTTCTCCAACAGCTCTCTTTGTTTAACAGCCATCACTACCAGAAATGCCTGCTTTATACCAAATTAAAATCATACTTGGTAACTTCTGAGAAACTGATTTTCTCTCATTCCAGCATCAGAAGGCAGTTATACCAATCTCTGACTATCTCTTTGCAGTGGAGTACATGGAACAGTTCTGTTAGGACAATGTTTCATTCCGAAAAGAAATGGTGAAAGGACAGGTGGGAAAGAACAGGGAAATTAAACTGAGATTGAGAAGCCCTGAGTGCACCATCATGCGGTGATATAACGGAAATCCCAGGAAAAGTTGCCCTCACTCACAGAAATTCTATCATCCCCACCACTACTCCCCCATTTACTTTTATTTAAAGACATTGGAACGGAAATCAAAATTGCCTTTGAAAAAGGTTAATTCATTTTGACTCAATTACAAAGCTTCTATATAACTTGAATTCATTAATAAGACAGTCTTTAACCTTCCAACCTTCTCTTCAGACTAAAGAATTCAAATTCCTTTCTTTGTTGTTCTGTTCTATCCCTCAGGCTTGTAGATATTCTTCATATCCATCAAATTCTATAGCAAAAAAACACCAGGTATTAGTCTTCTCAAGGCCTAGACTGGATTTAGATTCATGTGCTTGTTTTTCTATACCACACTATCCCTGCATGCTTGGCTCTTGGAAAATTTTTACAAACATGTTTGAAACACAGGGAAAGCATCATAACACGTGGCAGTGGCGATTTTCCCCTGACTCCGGCAATCCAAGTTCACACAGCATGTGGCTGAAGCAGATGCAGTCAACGTGATGGAATGTGAGCAGGTTGCCTTTCTGAGAGAACTGTGCCCAACATTTCTTTAAAACATTCAAAAATGCATCCTAAGAGAAGTCTCTAGGTTAGATAGGCCACATGCTAAGAGAGATATCTGATTAAAAGCAGTGCTAGAAAACATGCTGTTTTTTTTTAAAATAAATGTTAGCATAACTCATGTAGCATAAAAACTTTAAAAAAAGTACCCTTTTTTGCAAATGATTTAAACTTTTTTAGAATCAGCACAACACAGAAAAGCAGGTGAAAAGAATAGTGTGTTAACATAATGAGTCTTTAAATCACAGCTCTGATAATGTTCCTGAAAGGTTTGACAAGAGAAAAAAGTATCAAGAGAATTAGATAATAGCTTTTTCACTAGTAGGCTACAGAAAAGATTGATTGTCATAGGATGACTGAAAACGTATATCTCTTTCATTGAAAATATAATTAATAAAATTTTAAATCTAGTCTAAAGGGCAAAGTAGTTCCAGATTCCAAACTGATAGTAGGCCCATCTGGCCTATATCAACAAAATGACAAAATGTGTTCATTGCCACCCTGTTATCTGCTCTCTTTCTCTTCAACTTTAAATAATATATTCAAACCAGTAGTAAGAAAATTCAGAATTTTGTTAAAAAATATACATACAAAGGTGGACTAGATCATGCCGTAATCAAAAATATTGCAATTAGATGTAAATGCCTCAGTTGTCAAAAACCCAATCTAGTAAACTGGACCTTAACAAAATATTTACTTTGTTCATTACATAGTTTATGCCAGAGCTCCATGAGACAAACTTCACCATATAAGATCCTTAATCAAAAATCTTACAGACAGAAGGAATTGGGTAATTCATAAACTATCAAATGTGACTAGAGGCAAATACAATGAGAAAAATATTTAATTTTGCTACAATCAAAGAAATAGCAATTAATGAAAGAAAGAAAGAAAAGACAAGCTGTTTCCAGCTAGTGCATTGAAAAAATTATGTGTACAGTGCCCAATGCCAGATTTGGGAAAGAATTTCGTAATATGTATCAAAAGTTATAAATATGTGCATATTCTTTAAGTTCAAAAACTATACTAAAAGCATATGACCAAACATCTTCATTACCTGAGATTTCTACACCAAGAAAAACTCTGAATTTTCAGGGAATTGGTTTGATTTTATTTTATAACACTGGTATGAGTAAATAATTATACCTCCATGCTAACCAAAATCTTTTCCTGAATTTGGCTACTAAAAATCCAAAATGTAATTTGACATGCTTCTCTAGTGAATATACAAAACTTTACAGCGTGCATTTCATACCCCTTGCTTTAGTTTATTTTTATGTTTATTTTTCCATTACTCTGATTTTCTCAGGTGCTATTTTCATGCTGTTATTTTATATTGTTTGAAAGCTATTTCATTTAGAAAGTTTTGGGAATAAAACAAAATATAAATAAATTAGATGTCCATTAAATGAGATACAAGTCTCTGACTTATAACTTACAAGTCTCTGTCTTATGATGATTTTACTTAAGATTTTTTGACTTTACAATGGGTTTATCAGGACATATCCCCATCATAAGTTGAGGAGCATCTGTATGTGGAAAATAATTTTGATAAAATTATTATTTATTTGATAAAATAAATTTGATATTTGATACACAACAAATAATAAATGTCTGATTGTAATTTTATTTATAAAAACCCAAAATTGAATCAAATGATAAGAGAATTGTGAATATAATATAACCATTTAAAACTAAGATAAAGATTGAAATAAAATTATACTTATAACAAAATTTAATTCAAGTTATATAATTTAAGTGAAAAAGCAGGGAGAAATTAAAAGCTCACAATTTTGTTTATGTGAGAAAGAGAGAGAGGGAAAGAGAAAGGGTAAGAAAGAAGAAATATGTCTATGTGTATCCACAAAAAGAAATACTTAAGGATACCAACAATCTTATTAAAATAAATTTGCTTTTATTTTACATATTTTCAAAATATTATTATTCTTATATTACAACCAAATATAAAATGTTATCTTTTTAACGGAATTATATGTTGTCAAATTTTGTTAAATGTTATATTTTTTAACTTACTTTTATGATGAAATGAATTTAATTTAAACCTTTACCTGGCCAAGGCCATAGTCCTTAGGCAGATGAAACTTTACAATTTACATTTTTTAGTAAGGCGTTTAAGACCCAGATGAGCAAAGAGACTTCCTGAGGCAAGAAATCTTGGTAAAGTTAGGGAAAAAGTAGACATCCAGTACCCTGACATATTTTGGTTCTTATTGCAGTGTTTTTTCCTACTGCAATTATGCTTCCCATCTCTTACTACGCTTGTCTTCTAAGCCTGCTGAGAGATTCCTTTGCATCTGACTTAAGTATGATGTAAGCGTATTCTTTAATGCTTATTTTCACAAAATTCAAGTTAATCTGAAGCTTAGTTGAACAACATTGTAACTGTATCTCGGACAAGCCCTCCATACCATACCTCATTTCCTCTTCTCAGGAGGAGAATTATATTTCTCGTGGGAGATGGGAGTGGGCGGAGTCCAGGGAGGTGGACCGCACTGCCTCCTGGCGCTGTTCAACTGCAAGGCATCAACGGGCAGACGAGGCAGGGTAGAGACTCTGCAGAGCTCCTCACGGAGGCAGGAGGCTAGTGAAATGCACCAGGGAAGTTGTGAAGTCTGGCGTCAGGCTGACAGTGGAAATGTGAGGGGAATCTGTTAAAGTCAGTGCTCGGGCTGAAGGCAGCTGGACGATGACAGGGAAGCCACCAGGGTCACTGCTCACACAGCACTTGTGCCATGACTGAAGAAGCCATGGGGCTGGGACAGAAGCAGCAGCTGGACTGTGCCGGGATCTAAGTGCTGAGGCAGGAAGCAGGTGGTCACAGGAGGAGGAAACGATGAGGCTTGGGCTCTGAAGCATCTGCCCCTCTCGGTGACTCCTGTGGAAGGCTCCACAAAGATTAAAATGTACCAAAAAAGGCAGTTACTTTGACTAATCATCCTCAAAAGCAATTTTGACACTTTCAATGTTGAAAGGAAAGGGCTACTATGGACAACAAGGCAAGAAATGTGGATTTCTCTAGGGCTAAGTTGTCTCAGAAAGAGCAATGGCAACAAACGCATTTCCACAAGAGGCTGGGTGGTCACTGAGGAATTTTTCACTTACTTCTGACTTTTCATTGACTGATGTGTGCCTCCAAGCAAGTTGCTAAATCTCGTCGAACCTATCTTCCTACTGGAAAAATGAATATCTTTCTGTAAAACATATATCTCCTTCCAGAGAGCAAAAGTCCACAAACTGACAAGCTACATATGCAAAATGCTTTAATTTCAAAGGAAAATGTGGTGGTGTAATTACTAAATATCTAATTAAATAGAAGTTCTGTTTATAAAGTTTTATCTGTAAGAATACATTCTGAAATTATTGAATGAAATTTAGGTTGTTTTTTGTTGCTTTAAGCAAATATCTATTACACTTACTAACAAAATTTCAGATGTAAAATTCTCTTCATGTTGGCTTAATGGAGAAAAGGAAAAGCATATTTTAAATTATCCTTCTCAACTTACTACTGAAAAATAAAACTTAGAGCTCACTTAGTCTAGAAGCTCTAACACATTCTGTTTAGCTCATGAGAAGGCCCTGGTTTCACTCCAACTTGGATGTTTTCCTAACTAAAAAATAAAATAAAAGCCAGAATAATCATTACACTTATTAGGAAAATAATGGAAATCAATTCAATGTTAACTAGATCATTCTATCCTGAATTGTGTACTTTTAGGGAATACAATTTTAAAAATTATAACGTTACTTTCTATAGAGTAGTACTCCGCACACACACATACACACACACACACACACAGACACACACACACACACAAACACACTTGACTAGAGCTCTCCTGATTCATGTATTACCTTCCTGTAAATTATTTTTGAAACTTAGCTAATAATGAATATAGGTTTCCAAGTTCCTGCATGGTAAATTCTGAATCAGTAGATCTCAGGTAGGGCAAAGTCATCTGTATTTTTTAACAAGCATCCTAGGGAGCTAGAAAGTTTAAGGAACATTGCTCTAAAAGACCACTTGGTATTGCTGCAGGTAAATAACTCAGTTCACCTAGATTCTGTCTTAGGACAGACCATCCGTGACAGCACTAATAAATTGTGCATGAAATTGATTTCATCTATATTGGAGACATAATTTGTCCTACAGTATGTCTTATGTGCTGTTGGCTCAAGCTTTCATTTCAGTTTTTGTTTGCTTGCGGTCTGATCTTGTACATAATCCCATTTACAGGGAAGATTTTAATTTTTCTCAATCATGAAGTTTGCCTTTCTCCCTTCAACTGCAAGGCATCAACGAGCAGATTACTGATTTTTCAGTGAGGAGATCTCAAGTCCTAGAATCCAATTTCTTCTAACTGATTTCAATCCAAGCTAAAAGCTTAAACCCAAGCAAAGTTCACTGCAAAGAATGTGGTCAGCAGAGAATAGACACACATTTTTTCATTCTGTGTTCCATTCTGTGCTTTGTAAATACCTTTTCACTTAATGTAAATTAGAATTGATGTCTTAGTGAATTTCAGACACAAACAGAGTGGTTCACACTCTTATTATCTTAGCTACCATGTTTATTGGTGCTGTATTATAATGGGCTTAGACTAAAACAAGAAATAATCATTTGAATTTGTTTCCTTGTTTTACAACCTTCTCACATTCCACCTCTGCATAAAAAGAATTAACAGAACAGAGTGCTCTACACCTGAATACTACATGTCTTCACATGCTGTGTCCTTTAGCAAATATGAACTGGGGGAGAGGGGGAACCAAAAAAGCTCTTTACTAACACAAACAAAATGAAGTAACAGACATGTGCACTATGCTAATTCTATTACTATCTAAGCCATGTGTCATGAATAAAGAACATATTAATACTTTAAAAAGCTACACAGACCTCATTTGATCACGAGATTCCTATTCAGTAAATTGCTGCTGCAAATTTACATGCAACCTAACTCACGATCAGTGAATATATGAGGTAATGAGTAAATGGAGTCATATTGTGATTGCCGTATTATGTGTGCTTACCCGTTATACATAAGTTTGAAACTATTTCTCTTATAGGAATACGGGTTGGGTGATGGGTACCATTCTGTTATTATGTAGAGGAATGTTAAATCTATTTGGATTTATCTCAGTAACAAAATATTACAATTCATAGAACAGGACTTATTTACTTTTAATTAATAATAAATAAACCACCTTATAATGAAAGGCAGTCACTGCCACTTGAATATCTATAAAACAAAAAGGTATGAAGAAACATTCAACAAGATAGTACATTATGGCTATGCAGGTGAAGCTGAAGCAACATCACTCTAAATCCTCACACTATGCGAACCATGATGATAGGGATAAAAATACAGACTTGAAATTAAAATCCTCTTCTTAGCTCTAAGCTAACATAAACTTTTAATTCCCAAAGTAAATACTATATTTAAAAATGTATTTTTAAATTGAATATGTGTAAATATTAAGTGATTCCAACAGAATAGCTTGAGAGGCCAGAGTACTATTTTTGTTTCCTTTTACTGTGACTCTGGTGAGCCCACAGGATGAATGGATTTTATTATTTTAAAGTCACTTGATAACAACAATGTTTTTTATACAACTTGAAGGCTGATTTTAAATTTTATATGAAAGATTAAAGGGCCAAGAATAGTCAAGATATTTTTATATGAAGAGTAAAGAATGGAGACTTGCCCTATCAGATATGAGGACATATTATGAAGCTATAATAAATATAATAGGGCTAGTGTCATATTGGAGTTTCACAAGCATAAAATATAACAGTGAGTTTAGACAGACACACACATATAAGGAAACTTGATATACATCAAGGGTGGAATGCAAGATCAGTCCAAAATTATAAAAAATTCAATTAATAAAGAAAAAATGATCATCTATATATAAAAAAATTGGAAAAAAAATAAATTCTTACCTAATACCTCATACTCAAGCAAATTCAGATAGAATTATGAACTTAAATGTTAAAACCAAAGCTTCAAACATTTAGTCAAAAATGTAGATTAATATCTTTCTGATTTTGGGATAAAGAACATTTTCAAAAACAAAACAGGAAAAGTGCTAGCTATATGACATGATTGATAAAACTTACTCTATTTAAATTAAGAATTTCAGGTTTTCAAAAGGCACTTAAGGTAAAGGAAAACAAGTGAAACTGGTAGGAGATATTTGCAATAATATAACTGAAAAGGGAATAGGATTAAAGACATATTAAAAGTAAAGAAACCCTTCTGAAAAATAGACAAGAAAAAAAACCAAGCAACCTAATAGAAATATGAGAAAAAGACACAAATAGGCTTTTTGGAGAAGAGAAAATATGTAATTACCAGTAAAGATATAAACAGAGCCCCAACCTCTTTGTGGTTAAGGAAATGCAAATCAAGACCACAATAAGATACAATTTCACATCCATCTCTTTGACAAAAATTAAGAGCTATGACAATATCATGTACTGGAGAAGGTAAGTTCAACATCATTGATCAGAATATAAATAGCTGAAATGAATCTGGAAAATAATTTGGTGATATCAAAGTTATTCTCATATCCTACTGTTCGACGTTTATACTATTAGGTATATACATGTATACAGGAATATGCCTCACATTTGTGTCCTTGAATGTACATACATGAATATTACTAGCAAGATTATATATAAGGGGGAAATACTGGAAATTAACCCCATTTAAGAGGAGATGAATGATTCAGTATAATTCTATAACAGTGAAAATGAACACATATAACAGTGAAAATGTACAAATAATGAAGTTACTTGCAACAATTTAGACTAGATGAAATTTAATGTACAATGTCAGGGGGGAGGAAAAGCTGAGTAAATCTTGGAAGACTGTGAACAGCCTAATATTTTTCTTTTTAAAGTTGAAAATAGTTAAACATATAGATGGATAGGTAGATAGATAATAGAGATATACAGATATAGACATATATGTCTGTATTTATAAATGTATATACAGAAATATATGTGTATGCATGCATATATACTTATATAAACATATAGGTATTTTTAAGCAAGAAAAAGATATATACAAATTCAAAAAATGATCCTTATAGAGAGCAGAGGGATGGGATGGGGGAGAACATGTAAGTAGATACAAGTTATCACCAATATGTTAGTTCTTAGTTTGATTGGTGAGTTCAAGGACACTCCGTATATTTGAGAAAATAGATTAGATTAGATAGACAGATAGATGGATAGATAGATAGACAGATAAAGCCCATGGAGCAATGACAAGAAAATATGGTGAATAATTATCATTATTCTAATTCTGTGAATCTGAAAGAAATTAAATTAAAGAGTGAAAAAAAAAAAAGACTCCAGAGCAGTTCTCAAACTTCAGTGTATACCAGCATCACCTGAAATTCTTTATAGAAATTTGGATTATTGGGCCCCTACCTTCAGAGATTTTGCTTTGGTGTATCTGAGTTAGAGCCAACAAACAACATCCCAGATTATTCTGATGTAGGTGATACATGGATTACAATATTAGAAACACTAAATTATAGGAAATGTTTTCATTGATTTTATCACCAAAAAAGAACTATATTTTTCAAAGTGTGTATTTCATTGTGGCCCAAATGCTCTCTGGCCTTAAATGACACAAAATTATGTCCTGACAACCCTCCATTGTTTCAGACACATAGTTCATATTAAGGCATGCCTCAGATTAAATAGTAAAACATATAGTAATAATAACTGAAAAATATGTGTACCTAGAGCAGAACACTATTTTGATTGCTCTACTTGTAGGATGAATAATCCACCCCCCTTAAAAAATTCGTGTGTTGAAATCCTAACCCCAGAATGTGGCTATATTTAGATGTAGAGGCAATTAAATTGAGAGGTCATGAGAGTGACTTAATATGACTAGTGTCCTCATAAAAAGGAAATTTGGACACAAACATGTACAAAAGGAAGACCATGAGAAGACATAGGGAAAAAATGGACATCTACAAGCATGGAAAGAGCCCTTAGAAGAAAGCAACCCCACCATTACCTTGATCTTGGACTTCTAGCCTCTAACACTGTCAGAAAATAATTTTTTGTTTAAGTGACTCAGTTTGTGGTATTTTGCCACAGTAGCCCTACCTAACAGACTAATATACCTCACAAAACTTGATCTTACATAGAGGAGAAGATGTTTAGGGAAAATTGAGGATAATATACTATTAAAAAATTGTCTATGGCCATACCATCTCAAAAGCTAAGCAGGCTCGGGCCTGCTTCTTGCTTGGATGGGAGAAAATCATTACAACTAAATTTGGCATTAAATACAGAAGGCAAATCTGGGGATGAAAAACCAGTTTGTCAGTATTTTCCACAATCTAGCTCAAGCATACATATTCAACATACCTTTTTGCCTGATTTTGAGAGGAGTTGGCAGTTTCCATACAATGATTCCTTAAACTTCAATGTAAATGCAGGCCCATTATCAGGATTCGTAATACCTAACTACCCATACAAAACAGACATTTATTATTTTGGGGTTTTATTGCCATTTGACATTCACTTTATTTTTGTTTCTTTTGAGACAGAATCTCACTCTGTCACCCAGGGTACAGTGCAGTGGTGTCATTATAGTTCACTGCAGCCTCCAACTCCTGGGCTCAAAGTGATCCTCTTGCCTTAGCCTCCTGAGTAGCTGGAACTACAGGTACAGGCCACCATATTGGGCTAATTTTTCTATTTTTTATAGAGACAGAAGATAACTTATGTTGCTCAAGCTGATCTGGAACTCCTGGCCTCAAACGATCCTCCTACCTTGGCTTCCCAAAATGTTAGGATTACAGGCATAAGCCACCATGCCCAACCCACCATATTTCTTATATTGTGCCTCAATTCAAACTTTAGTAGCACTTAGCGAAGCAGATGGGCATGTGACATAAACTAGGCCATCAGTGCATCTTACCAGGAATATGAATCTTTTCTAGGGACAATGAGCACAGTCACATTATAACTTTCATTGGCTCTAGGAACGTTTGTTTTTACAATATTCTTCTTTTCTTAAAAAGTTAGCAATTATATTTTACAAGTGTGTTATTATACAGATATGCAAGTAGATTATATTCATTTTTCTCTTCTGATTTTAAAATAAAACATTTCTTTTTAGCATCTAACAATTCTGTGGGCTCTTCACAGTGTACCTCCTATGTCTAGTGGACATCTCAGCCGTAAGAAGTATGGACATGATAGGATTGCACTCATTTTGCTGAAGTGCAATGCTCTGGCCAATTTCCTTGTGTTGACCTTTACCAGAGTTCCTGCTTTTAGCCTTAGATTTTTGTTTCTTTTTAATAACTCTTCAACCCAGAAAAATGTGGTTGTACTACCCTATATTGTTTTTTAAAGGTAGAATTAAGTCTTTGAATTATATGCATTCTAAAATAAGTTTGTGTCACAGAACTCTTCTTTCTGAAGGGCACAAATTAGTGATGTTCAGCACCAGAGATGTTCCAGGTTTCAGGGGAGTCTGTATGACTTACAAACCACACACCAGGTAAGTGAATTCTCTGCTTGCTTTTTAAAATATTTTATTATTATCAAGTGTTCACTTGAGATTCAGTAAAAAAAAAAAAAAGGAAAAGAAAAGAAATCAAAGGAAAAGCAGATCTTTAAATCCCTATTCAATAAATGGTGCTGGGAAAATTGGATAGCCACATGTAGACGGCTGAAACAGGATTTGCACCTTTCACCTTTCACAAAAATCAACTCATGGTGGATAACAGACTCAAATCTAAGGCATGAAAGTATAAGAATTCTAGAAGAAAATGTTGGAAAAACTCTTATAGATATCGGTCTAGCCAAAGAATTTATGAAGAAGACCCCAAAATAAATCACAACACCAATAAAAATAAATAAATGGGACCCTATCAAATTAAAAAAGCTTCTAAACAGCCAAAGACACAATCAATAGAGCAAATAGACAACCTACAGAATGGAAGAAAATATTTACACGCTATACATCCAGTAAAGGACCAATAACCAGAATCTACAAAGAACTCAAGCAAATTGGCACCAAAAAAAAAATCAAACAACCCTATTAAAAAGTGGGCAAAAGTCATGAACAGAAGCTTTTCAAATGAAGACAGACATTTAGTCTATCTACAACCATGGCCAATAAATACATGAAAAATGTTCAGTGTCTGTAAGCTTCAGGGAAATGCAAATCAAAACCACAATGAATGGCTTTTATCAAAAAATCCCCAAAAAACAGATGCTGGTGAAGATACAGAGAGAAAGGAATACTTATACACTGTTGGCGAGACTACAAACTAATACAGTCTCTATGGAAAGTAGTATGGAGATACCACAAAGAACTAAAAGTAGACCTACCATTTGATCCAGCAATTCCAGTACTAGGTATTTATCCAAAGGAAAAAAGAGCCATTTTATTAAAAAGACATCTGCACTCAAATGTTTATAGCAGCATAATTCACAATCACAAAGATATGGAATCAACCCAAGTGCCCATCAATACATGAGTGAATTAATAAAATTTGGTATATGTATACCATGGAGCACTACTCAGCCATAAAACATGGTGATCTAGTATCTTTTGTAACAGCCTAGATGGAACTGGAGACCACCCTTCTAAGTAAAGTATCACAATAATGGAAAAACAAACACCACATATACTCAATACTAAATTGGAACTAATTGATCAACACTTACGTGCACATATAGAAGTAAGTCTCAAGGGATATCAAGTAGGTGGAAAGGAGAAGGAAGGAATGGGTAAATTCACACCTAACAGGTAAAGCACACTAACTGGATGAAGGGCACACTTACAACTTTGACTCAAACTGTACAAAAGCAAATTATGTAACTAAAGTGTGTCTATTCCATAAATTAAAAAAAAGAAAAATGGAAAACAGATCTTTAAATACTTATTTTTGTGAAAAAATCTGCACTGGACTAATCACATTGTAAGTCAAGATAACTCAGCAACCAAATACTCCAATTCGTGAGAAATACAAATACTAGTAGTGAAAGAAGGAATAGTGCCACAACAATTTGTTCTTATGAGCAATGTATTCTAATTGGTGAACTAGCCTTATTTAAAAAGAAAATATGCTTCTGTGTTACCTGGTAGTCTAACGATAATTCAAATAAAAATCAAGGGGCTGAGACCTGAGTGAAGGAATGAGAAGCCTAGGAGGCAAAATTTAAGGAGGCTCTCACTCTCAGAGTCATACAAATGCAAGGTCAGTACTTGCATGACCCTAAAAGTTAGTACCCCCTTAAAATTTCACCTTAGAAACCTCACTTCTCTTCTAGCACCATCCCTCACTGGCCACAGTATTAGTATATTCACAAACCAAAGTCAAAATATATTTGTAACATTAGATTTGGTTATAATCAAAGCCCTGTTTAAAATTAATTCCCCATTCTCCAGAACCTAGAAATGAAAAAAAATAAATAAATAATGACCCGTCACTCTATTGCAAAGCCTCTTCAAATATAGTATGATAAAGAGGTATTTACTATATACCTCTATTTATCCTTTTCTTGCAAGTCTTTACATCTTTGTGATTAGTGTTTTGTTTTTGATCTTTTCAGAAGTTGCACTGGTTTAGTTCAGTAGTTAATACTGGATTGTAGATGAAGGAAAGCACTAAACTATGAAAGGTTCACGTTAACTTGTGACATTTATTGCAAAATGCAGTTCAGACCGCAAAATCAGGCGTTAAGAAATAATGTTTTCTTTATTTTTCTATAATAAAATTAATTTCTGAGTCTGTACATTCATTCTGGGTGTCTGATAGAAAAATTTAATCTTATCCTAAGATTAACAGCCCCCCTCCACCTACCCTAGAATCATTCCACCATTCTGGGATCTTCAACAGTGCCAAAGCATTCGGGTAGGGATTGAGGGGCGCTCTGATAAGAGATCAACGATCAGAGTCCACAGTGTTCATCCAGCCTCAACTTCAAGGACAATGAAATTCTTTTTTCTGTGTCAATATAAATAGTACACAATCAAATCATGCTCCTTAAGAGGTATTGTTACAGAGTCAAGACTGGGGAAAAAACTCTTTGATAAAGGGATATCCATCAAAGAGAATTCATTGTTAATCAATGAGCAAAGTGAAGAAAATTGAGGAATTATCAATAAGGAAGAGCAGGTAACTGCTAATTGAAACACTGAGCAAAGGTCAATCATAGTAAATGACTGCAATTTTCCCAAATAGTGCTAAAACAAGATCTTTGTTTGTGCTACACCAGGACATTGCTAATTAATTTTCATGTTGGAAGGAGAGCTTAGGTTACTATGGCTTTTTAATTCATAGTTTAGTTCCACTGAATCAGGGCAGACCTCAGAGTGGGCCTCTAAGGAAAGTTCAAAATGGTGGGAGAAATAGGAAGGGGGAATTTCTCCATTAATTTAAGAAACAGCCTGAGGGTTTAATTCAATTTCCTGCTTTTCAAAGGCAAGGGCATTTCTGACAGAATTCAAGAAAGAGCAACTAAAGTAGACCCATTTCTTGCTGCAAATCTTGCAGTCTAATTTGATGTTGTCTCTTTTCCCCCTAAATTCCCAACTGATTTCTAAGTGTAAGGAACTTTGCCTGTTGATTTACAAACAGTATCTTAAATTTGCCTTTGTTATTGCTTGACTCTGACATTTTGAATGAATAACAGTGAATACTCTTGATCATTCCTAGTTCTTTTGAAGAAAAGCTACTTTAGAAATAATTTCATAATCTGAAGAAAAATAGTGAAGGAAGCATTAGGCATAGTTGAGGTGAATTAAAAATAATCTAAGTCACAGACATGAGTATTCTACGAGAGAAATTACTTTTAAGAGCACATCTCAATCTCTGTTCACTTCTAATCATAAATAATTAAATTGAAGAATCAGTAAAATGGCAGCTTCCACTTAGTTCATATTAATCACTGTAACAGAGTAGTGAAAAAGTGACATGTGGTTTTAAAATCATGATGTGATTTTGCTTTATAAATATTTATAGCTAACATGGTTTGGTTTTAACAGCTTTCCTGCAAGTGTGTAAAAGCAGAAAAATACCATACTTCAAAAGTAACATTTTATCAAAGACTGTAAATAATTTTTTAACAAATCATTAGCACCATCAGAAAAGTTCAAAAACACTGAAAGTTTGTCCTTATAATCAGTAACTTAGATGTAATTATACACATATATATACATACTAATAATGCATATACATAGGTACATGCATGTTAGTGTAACAGGTGGAGTTTTTCTTGTTCTTCCATCACAAACACTAATTTTGTGATCATTTGTTATTCTATATGTGATCTCTTGAATATAATTATAAAACAAAAAAAAACTTGAAGAAAGTTAAAAAATAAAGAAAGTAAAACTACTAATCAGGAAGTAAAGCCAATACTTGGTATGTAAATATTTGTTATTAGTGTAAATAAGCGAAGCATGAGAAAGAATAGACACAATGATGTAGTATTTTACTCTTTAAATTATTGTCTATTCACCTTCTACTTATATGTAACCAAGAAAAGTGTGTAAAGGTAAAGTGAGCAAAAAAAAAAGTAATATCTCTTCTTCCATGCACCTGCCAACATCTAATAGTCAATATATGGGGAAAGGGAGTAGGAGTGGAATTTTCCTACATTTTAGTGTTTGAACTATTTACCTAACAACTTTATTAAAAATGGATATCTTTATCTCCACCCCAGAATTATAAAATTATCTTTTGAAGTTGGGCTTAGAAATTTGCATTTTTAAAAGCAACTCAAATGTTTCTTATGCACACCAAGGTTGGAGAATGATTCTTCTTTATGTTTCCGTCTCTTTAAAGCTTTTCATAGCTTCATTTGAATGTAACTAGATTCAGAAACACTACTACTACTACAGCAATTAGGTATGTCACTGATGGACAAGTTTTGGAATAGCAGAAAGAAATGGAAAATAAATATATTTATTATGGAAGTCACATTTTATTCAAACTAATAATATCAATTAAAAAATGTCTAAGTGTTCACCAACAAATTACAGGCTAAAGAAAATATGCTATATATATGTATATGTATACACACACACACACACACACACACATACACACAATAAAATACCATTCAGCCTTAAAAAAAGAAGGAAATCTTGTCATTCACCACATGGATGAACCTGGAGGACATTATATTAGGTGAAATAAGACAGACGCAGAAAGACAAATGCCACATAACTTCACTTAAATGTGAAATCTAAAAAAGTTGAACTCACAGAAGTATAAAACAGAATGACAATTTCCAGGAGCTGGGGGAGGTGGGGGAGAGTTGTGGAGATGTTAGTCAAAGGACACAAAATTTCAGTTAGATAGGAGGAATAAATTCAAGAGATCCATTGAACATCACAGTGACTACAGTTAATGACAATATAGTGTATAGTCGAAAATTGCTAAGAGAATAGATTTTAAAGTATTCTCACCACAAAAAAACTAAGTGTGTGAAGTAATGCATATAAAAAATGTCTAAAGTCAATCAGGGTACATTTTAAATATTTTGTTTATATTTCTGTGACAACACATTTCAAAGATAATGAATTCCTCTGGAGAGCATTGCTTACTTAAAAGAGCAGCCAAACTAAGATATCTGAAGTGACCAATAGCAGCGTTTGATCCAGAAGTACTATTAATCTGTTTTGTATGGATACCATTTATCTCCACTGTGTCTCCCTTTGACATGGGGATTGTCCCTTGCCCTCTTGGACTTTCCTTAACTAAGGCTGAGTGTGTTAATTTGATCCAGATAAAGAAAGATAAACAACAGAGAGAGAAAATAATTTGATTTATAAGTTAATCAAGTCAATGAAAGAGCTGGTGTCTTCCATGTTATTTCCTCATGGGTGAAGGAATACAATATACCTTGGAAACAGATAAGAATTTATGGGGACTATATGACTTTTTCAACCTATATGTGATCTCCCAACCCTTAAAACTAATATTTTCATGTTTCCTTCAGAATTTTCTACCACAAAGAATCACTGCCATAATGAATAGATATTATGAACTGTTTTCTTTATATTTTTATTGTGGCAAAATATACATAACATACACTTTACCATTTTAGCCATTTCTAAGTGTACAATTTAGTGGCAGTAAGTACATTCATATTGTACAAAACGTCATTAACTTTTTTTATTGTGTATTCCATGACGAAGGAATGTCTAGTCCTATTTCCCATTCTACCCCAAAGTACCCGACATGATGCTCGATGCTCAATTATAGCTGGATTAGTAAATAAGTGAATGAATCAATGACTACCTGCCTTATAGGAATTGAATAAAATGAATGTATTTGAAAACAATTTAAATAAGGACTAAAGTATATATTATTGTCCTCATCTAAGGCAATGGTCCTTATCTATTTGATTTGTGTAGATCAGATTAACCCTGGAGCTTGATGACAATGCAGATGCTTGACTCACTGCCAGAGATTCTGACTCTGATGCAAGTGAGCCCTGAAATAAAGTTTTGAAACATCCTGTTTTAAAGTGTCTCCTACTTTGAAATCTATGTTCTTCATTGATGAGTGCTGTACTGGCGTTGTAGTTTCCATATACACTTCTAAAATTTTCTAAGATGGTATAATATCAGAATATGCAAGATGAAAGTAATTAAACCCACTTACAAATAAGGAAACTGAGGCTTAGGAAAGTAAGCAGCTTACCCAAGGTCATATAAAAATTCGGGTCAGAAACAGGATATGAATCCAAGTCAGACATATTCCAAAGCCCATCCTCTTCTGACTGTAAGAAGCTGTGTTGCCCTTGTCATTGCTTAGATGTAATTAATCAATTCATTACTTAACAAATAACAGCTTAAAAATATTTGTTCCTCAATTACTCGGTTAAAGTGTAAAATACCCTTTCTTGATAAGTGAGTTAATTCGTAAAGCCACGGCACAAATATTCATTGAGTGCTTATTGCTTCCAGGTCTTAGAGATATTCTCCATAAGCTTCCCCCCACACACATTATTTATTTATTTTTAATTGAAGGATAAAAATTGTATATATTTATCACATACAACAGGTTGTTTTGAAATATGTGTACATTGTGGAATGGCTGAATCAAGCTAATTAACATACGCATCACCTCATAAAAATCATTTTGGGGGGATGAGAACACTTAAAACCTACTCTCTTAGCATTTTTTAAGAATGCTTCACTAACTGTAGTCACCATCTGGTACATTGGATCTCTGGAACCTATTCCACCTGTCTAATTGAAATGTATCTTTTGACCAATATCTCCAACTGTCCCCCACCCCTAACCCCTGGTAACAGCCATTCTATTCGCCTCTTCTGCAAGTTCAACTTTTTAAAACTCTACATATAAGTGAGGTCATGTGGTATTTGTCTTTCTTTGTCTGGCTTATTTCACTTAACATAATGTCTTCCAGGTTCATTCATGTTGTCAAAAATGACAGAATTTCCTTTTTTTATTTGAAGTAGAATGGTATTCCATCATGTATATATACCACATTTTCTTCATTCATTCATGGACACTTAGGTTGCTCCCATATCTTTTCTATGGTGAATAATGCTTCAATTAACGTGGACGTGCAGATATCTCTTCCAGATATTCATCTCATTTCCTTTGGATGCATATCCACTAGTGAGATTTATGGATCATTCGGTAGCTTTAACTTTAAGTTTTTGAGGACTCTCCATACTGTTTTCTATAATAGCTGTACTAATTTACAGTTCTCCCCAACACTGTGCAAAGGGTCCCCTTTATTCCACATTCTCTCCAACTCTTACTATCTTTTGTCTTTTGAGAACAGCCAGTCCAGCAGACATGAGCTAATATCTCATTGTGGTTTTAATTGCATTTCCCTGATGATTAGTAATGTTAAGCATTTTTTCATTTACCTGTTGGCCATTTGTGTATCATCTTATGAGAAATGTCTGTTCAAATCCTTTGCCCATTTTTTAGTCAGGTTATTTGTTTTCTTACTATTAAGTTCTTTGAGTTCCTTATACATTTTGGATATTAACCCCTTATCAAATGTATGGTTTGCAAACATATTCTCCCATCCTGTGAGTTGTCTCTTTACTCTGTTGGTTATAGTTTGGCTGTGCATAAGTTTTTTAATTTTATATAAGCCCATTTGTCTATTTTAAATTTTATTACTTGTGCTTTTGGTTTTGTATAAAAAAAAAAAAAGCATCTCCCAGCCCAATAATGTGAAGCTTTCCCCCTGTGTTTTCTTCCAGTAGCTTTACAGTTTGGGGCTTATGTTTAAGTCTTCAATACATTTTGAGTTGATTTTTGTATATGGTGTGAGATAAGGGTCTAATTTCATTCTTCTGCATATCCATATCCAGTTGTCACAACACCATTTTGAAAAGACTATCCTTTCCCCATTGTATATTCTTGGCACCTTTGCCAAAAGTGAATTGACCATAAATGTGTGCATTTATTTTTGAACTCAACGTCATGAACTTTCAAAAGTACAGATGTCTTGGCCTCACATCCAGAATTTCTCATACTGGATTTTTATTTAGAACCAGGAATCTACTTTTTATGTTTGTTTGTTTTAGAGTGAAATTTTTAATATATTTACTCATAAAATATTATAAAGTCATTAGTTTGTATTAAGAATTGTTGTCACATTTTTAGTGGCCATTTTCAGCAACATTTTAGCATGCTATTGTGAAATAAAGCAGGTAACCTAATTCATTCTGAACCTGAGGGCTGCCAAGATGTTGAGAATTTTAGATTGTTAGGATTACATAGGAGAATTAGATATCTGCAAGTATGAGTTTATGTACAGGGAGATTAAGAGTATGTAGAGAAACTAAATATTTGAACTCTAATAGGATATCAAGTCATTCGCTTAGATGTATCTTGAAGGTAAATATAGGATCAGAAATTGGTTGAAGATTAAAGATAAACATGTTCTTTGGGGATTCATCAATATAGAAATGTTAGTTAAAATTGCAGCAGCAGATGAACTATGAAAAAGTGAATCAAGATGAAGAATATAGGCAGAGAATCAAAGTCAGGTGGTGGTGGGAAAAAGAATGAAAATGATCTTGAAGAAACTAATGAAAAAATTAGAGGGATAGGAAATCAGGAAAACTGGCTGTTTTGAAAATTGTGGAGGAAAGAATGTTTTGATGGGAAGTAGAATAATTAGGAAAAGGAGAAACAGATTGGAAGAATAATTTTATGGGCAAGCTAAGGTAGATTTTTTGATAATTTAAGATAGCGCAATGGTAGGTTGGTTACTCATTTGTTAAAATAGAAAGCATATCATAGATATCATCGAATGTATTAATAATAATATCATTCCGTAAAAACTGATTAAAGTTTTTGGACCATTTTAAAACTACTTTTAGTTAAAGGCTCAATTTATAGACTATGTGGAAATAATTTATGTATTTTTGCCATCTTAAAAATTGTTCTATAGGTGACTCTGATGAACAACCACTGTTTATAGCCACCAATTTGATTTAATTGTTTTCATTTAAGTCAATCTCTTATTTACTTAATCTCTTGATTGTTTATTGGAACACCTGCAATTTGTCAGACTCTGAGCTAAGTATCAGGTATATTGAAATTATAATTGACATCATCGCCATCATTTTATCTAACATTTTTTTAGTGCCTAATATATGCGAGTTACTATTCTGACAAAAATATACATATTTTATATAATATACATTATTTTATATGATGGCACAACCAGTAGAGAGGAGATTCTAAAAAAAAATATTTATTACATTTGGTTCTAGAAATTATACAAAATAAAAATAGATACAGTTATGTTACATAACTTTGGAAAGGCACATTAATTCTTTAACACCAAAGAAAAGTTTTATGCAATGCCAAAGATGGAAATACCCGAGCCATGGGTGACAAGGGGTAACACTGCTGATAGAAGCAGCCCTTGTAAATTTTAAAGTTTTCTTTTCTGACATTATTTGTTTTGGGAAAAATAGCAGTCCAGTGGAAATAGTTCTGAACATAAAAGGCAGCTAGAGTAAAAATTAGACCTTAAGCGTTAATAATAAACACAGCTGCACATGTTTATATCAAGAAAAAAAGTCCCTATCATTGTAACTCTATGCGAAGCAATGATAATATAAATTCAATATCTATTGTAACTGAAAAGTCTATAAACACTTACTTGAATCTGTTACAAGAACTAGAGAATGGCATACATATATGTTTTTAACTGTTAACATTTGTTCTTTGCAACTAAGGAATCATTATCCCATTTCTGAGATGGTTAAGTAACTTGCCCAAAATCAAAGAAGCAGTACTGAGGAATGCAATCCTTCCTGTCTCTGTAGACAATGTTCTTTCCATGTGTTACAAAGACTCTGCAATAAGGTATGTGTGTTGTTCATAGTCTACATGGATAATGAGAGATGTGACCATGGATTTTATGCAAAATAAGAGGGGCATGATAAAGGAAAAGAAGAATTTCTGTAATTTAGGGAATACTTGTTAAGGGATTGCTAATCTGGGAACAACTAGACACACAGAAAATTTCTAAAGACTCAAGACAGAAAATTAATTAAGGCATATAGATCGGTCTATGCAATACTGTGGAGTCATGAAATGACATGAATCATCAAACAAGTAAAGTCACCCTTGAACACCGTGGGTTTGAACTGCATGAGTCCACTTATATCCAGATTTTTTTCAATAAAAGTTATAGCAAGTGTGCCTTCCTCTCCTGTCTTCCTTTCCACCTTTTTCACCTCTTCTGTTTCTGCGACCCCTGAGACAACAAGATTCATCCTCCTTTTCCTTCTACTCCTCAACCAAGCAACATCAAGATGATGAAGATGAAGACCTTTATGATGGATGATCCAGTTCCATTTAATGAACAGTAAATATGTTTTATTTTCCTTATGATTTTCTTAATAACATTTTCTCCATCTTACTTTATTGTAAGGATGAAGTATATAATACATATAACATATAAAATATGTGTTAATTGACTATACTATTGGTATGTCTTCCAGTCAACAGGAGGCTATTAGTAGTTAACTGTTTGGAGAATCAAAACTTATATACACTCATACACTGCTGGTGGAACTGCAAACTAGTACAGTCTCTGTGGAAAGTAATATGGAAATACCTCAAAAAGCCAAAAGAGTAATGAGATTGATCCAGCAATCCCATTACTGAGCATCAACCCAAAGAAACAAAAGACATTCTATAAAAAAGACATCTGCACTAGAATGTTTATAGCCACACAATTCACAATTGCAAAGATGTGGATACAACCCAAGTGCCCATCAATATGTGAGTGGATTAATAAAATATGGTATATGTATACGTGGAGTTCTACTCAGACACAAAAAACAATCATGTTCTAGTACCTCTTGCATTATCCTAGATAGAGCTAGATTCCATTCTACTAAGGGAAGTATCCCAAGAATGGAAAAACAAGCACCACATGTACTCACCATCATACTGGTACTAACTGACCAACACTTAAGTGCACTTATAGTTGTAACATTCATCCTGTCTTGGGCAGATGGGAGAGGGAGGAGGGGATGTGTATATTCAATCTAATGGGGGCAGTGTGCACCGTCTGGGGGATGGACACGCTTGGGGCTATAACTCGGGTGGGGCAAAGGCAATATATGTAACCTAAACATTTGTACCCCCAAAAATGCTGAAATAAAAAATAAATAAATTTTAAAAAACTTATATACAGATTTTTGACTGCACAGGGGGTCAGTACCCCTAACTTCTGCATTCATTGGTCAAGGGTCAACTCTAGTTGTGTGTGGCTGAACATAAAGTATAGGTAGGGAAGCAGGAGGTGATAATAAAAGCAAATAGAAGTTAGAGGTATTGATGATACTGGTGGGAGTGAAACACTGTTGACATTGCCATTCATAGGGCAAACATGGACAAATATGCATTTTAGAAAGAACAATTCATTGCCTGTGTGAAGAAGAGACCAGGGGAAAAAAGCCTAGAAGTTGGGAGGCCACATAGCAGACTACAAAAATAGCATGTGACAGAGAGTGGAAAGGAAGAATTTAGGGTGTAAAGACTGAGCTGGCATAAATCAGGGAATGTTTGGATGTGGAGGTATGAGAGAAAAGTCTAGTGTAATTGCCAGAATTAGGGTGGACACTTGGGTTGTAGTAGTGTCTTTAGTAGAATTGAGTGTATTGGTACAAACAATGGTTTAGGGAGACAGAATTAATTCACTAATATATTTATTGAGTGTAAAATTCTTTTTTTTTTATTTTAGGATATTATGAGGATACAAACATTATGGTTACATTTTATGCCTTTGTCTCACCCAAGCAAGGGTTAGAGGC